>JBAPLH010000661.1:0-183413 GCA_037897445.1 Ceriops zippeliana
ATTCAAAATCAGAAAGTGCCTCCCATCATTTCTCATTAGCAATGCTGTTCTTTTGTCTCCAAACACACTTTTTGACACATTGATCATGAAATTAACACATGTGGCTAAACAACACCTAGTATATTGATTGAATCAAATGAGTATAAACAGGATTAAAACTCTAAATCCATTTAAATTCATCAGTCAAAGGAGTCATTCATCATGGTTTCCATTTCCGTAGAAATGTGAACTAGTTTTAATTCTGAAATAATAAGACATTCAATTCACTTCATGTGATTTAGGCTCTTCTTATTGTTACCAAGACTATTTTTTCGTGGAATAAACTTTCAAATTTCATTTTGCTTCTTCTTTAATGATTATATTCCTTATGAAAAAAAAAGCGCATGGACCATCTATCAATTCAATTCATTCAATTTAACAAACAATGGTGTGCTTGATCTTGAATTTCATTTCTTATTGATATTAATTGTTGAATTCAAAAATTAGAAAGTGCCTCCCATCATTTCTCATAGGCAATGCTGTTCTTTTGACTCAAAAACACACTTCTTGATACATTGATCATGAAATTAACCACATGTGGCTAAAAAAACCTAGTATATTGATTGAATCAAATAGGTATAAACACCATTATAACTCTAAATCCATTTAAATACATCAGTCAAAGGAGTCATTCATCATGGTATGCATTCCATGCAACTGTGAACTTGTTTAATTCTGAAATAATAAGACATTCTATTCACCTCATGTGAATTAGGCTCATCTTATTGTTACCAAGACAATTTTTCGTGCAATAACTTTCAAATTACATTTTGCTTCTTCCTTAATGATTATATTCATTACGAGAAAAAAGCCCATGGACCATCTATCAATTCAAATCATTCAATTTAACAAACAATGGAGTGCTTGATCTTGAATTTTATTTCTTATTGATATTAATTGTTGAATTCAAAATTAGAAAGTTCCTCCCATCATTTCTCATTAGCAATGCTGTTCTTTTGACTCCAAACACAGTTTTTGTCACCTGGATCCTGAAATTAACACATGCAGCTAAACAACCTAGTATATTGATTGAATCAAACAAGTATAAACACCATTAAAACTCTAAATCCATTTAAATCAATCAGTCAAAGGAGTCATTCATCTTGGTTTCCCTTCCGTACAAATGTGAACTAGTTTAATTCCGAAATGATAATACATTCAATTCAACTCATGTGAATTAGGCTCCTTTTATTGTTACCAAGACTTTTTTTCTTGGAATAACTTTCAAATTTACTTTTTTGCTTCTTCCTTAATGATTATATTCATTATGAAAAAAAAGCCCATGGACTATCTATCAATTCAATTCATTCAATTTAACAAACAATGGAGTGCTTGATCTTGAATTTTATTTCTTAATCATATTAATAGTTGAATTCAAAATCAGAAAGTGCCTCCCCCATCATTTCTCATTAGCAATGCTGTTCTTTTGTCTCCAAACACACTTTTTGACACATTGATCATGAAATTAACACATGTGGCTAAACAACCTAGTATATTGATTGAATCAAATGAGTATAAATAGGATTAAAACTCTAAATCCATTTAAATTCATCAGTCAAAGGAGTCATTCATCATGGTTTCCATTCCGTAGAAATGTGAACTAGTTTAATTCTGAAATAATAAGACATTCAATTCACTTCATGTGATTTAGGCTCTTCTTATTGTTACCAAGACTATTTTTCGTGGAATAACTTTCAAATTTCATTTTGCTTCTTCTTTAATGATTATATTCCTTATGAAAAAAAAAGCGCATGGACCATCTATCAATTCAATTCATTCAATTTAACAAACAATGGTGTGCTTGATCTTGAATTTCATTTCTTATTGATATTAATTGTTGAATTCAAAATTAGAAAGTGCCTCCCATCATTTCTCATAGGCAATGCTGTTCTTTTGACTCCAAACACACTTCTTGATACATTGATCATGAAATTAACACATGTGGCTAAAAAACCTAGTATATTGATTGAATCAAATAGGCACCATTATAACTCTAAATCCATTTAAATACATCAGTCAAAGGAGTCATTCATCATGGTATGCATTCCATGCAACTGTGAACTTGTTTAATTCTGAAATAATAAGACATTCTATTCACCTCATGTGAATTAGGCTCATCTTATTGTTACCAAGACAATTTTTAGTGCAATAACTTTCAAATTACATTTTGCTTCTTCCTTAATGATTATATTCATTACGAGAAAAAAGCCCATGGACCATCTATCAATTCAAATCATTCAATTTCACAAACAATGGAGTGCTTGATCTTGAATTTTATTTCTTATTGATATTAATTGTTGAATTCAAAATTAGAAAGTGCCACCCATCATTTCTCATTGGCAATGCTGTTCTTTGACTCCAAACACACTTTTTGACACATCGATAATGAAATTAACACATGTGGCTAAACAACCTAGTATATTGATTGCATCAAACGAGTATAAACATGATTAAAACTCTAAATCCATTTAAATCCATCAGTCAAAGGTGTCATTCATCATGGTTTCCATTCCGTAGAAATGTGAACTAGTTTAATTCTGAAATAATAAGACATTCAATTAACTTCATGTGAATTAGGCTCCTCTTATTGTTACCAAGACTATTTTTCGTGGAATAACTTTCAAATTTCATTTTGATTCTTCTTTAATGATTATGTTCCTTATGAAAAAAAAAGCCCATGGACCATCTATCAATTCAATTCATTCAATTTAATAAACAATGGAGTGCTTGATCTTCAATTACATTTCTTATTGATATTAATTGTTGAATTCAAAATTAGAAAGTGCCTCCCATCATTTCTCATTAGCAATGCTTTTCTTTTCACTCCAAACACACTTCTTGACACATCGATCATGAAATTAACACATGTGGCTAAACAACCTAGTATATTGATTGAATCAAACAAGTGTAAACACCATGAAAACTCTAAATCCATTTAAATCCATCAGTCAAAGGAGTCGTTCATCATGGTATGCATTCCATGCGACTGTGAACTTGTTTAATTCAGAAATAATAAGTCATTCTATTCACCTCATGTGAATTAGGCTCCTCTTATTGTTACGAAGACAATTTTTTCGTGCAATAACTTTGAAATTACATTTTGCTTCTTCTTTAATGATTATATTCCTTATGAAAAAAAAAAAGCCCATGGACCATCTATCAATTCAATTCATTCAATTTAACAAACAATGGAGTGCTTGATCTTGAATTTCATTTCTTATTGATATTAATTGTTGAATTCAAAATTAGAAAGTTCCTCCCATCATTGCTCATTAGTAATGCTGTTCTTTTGACTCCAAACACAGTTTTTGTCACCTGGATCATGAAATTAACACATGTGGCTAAACAACCTAGTATATTGATTGAATCAAACAAGTATAAACAACATTAAAACTCTAAATCCATTTAAATCCTTCGGTCAGAGGAGTCATTCATCATGGTTTCCATTCCGTACAAATGTGAACTAGTTTAATTCCGAAATGATAATACATTCAATTCACCTCATGTGAATTAGGCTCCTCTTATTGTTACCAAGACTATTTTTCGTGGAATAAATTTCAAATTACTTTTTGCTTCTTCCTTAATGATTATATTCATTATGAAAAAAAAAAGCCGATGGACCATCTATCAATTCAATTCATTCAATTTAACAAACAATGGGGTACTTGATCTTGAATTTCATTTCTTATTGATATTAATTGTTGAATTAAAAATTAGAAAGTGCCTCCCATCATTTCTCATTAGCAATGCTGTTCTTTTCACTCCAAACACACTTCTTGACACATCGATCATGAAATTAACACATGTGGCTAAACAACCTAGTATATTGATTTAATCAAACAAGTGTAAACACCATTAAAACTCTAAATCCATTTAAATCCATCAGTCAAAGGAGTCATTCATCATGGTATGCATTCCATGCGACTGTGAACTTGTTTAATTCTGAAATAATAAGACATTCTATTCACCTCATGTGAATTAGGCTCCTCTTATTGTTACCAAGACAATTTTTCGTGCAATAACTTTCAAATTACATTTTGCCTCTTCCTTAATGATTATATTCATTACGAGAAAAAAGCCCAAGGACAATCTATCAATTCAAATCATTAAATTTAACAAACAATGAAGTGCCTGATCTTGAATTTTATTTCTTATTGTTGAATTCAAAATTGGAAAGTGCCTCCCATCATTTCTCATTAGCAATGCTGTTCTTTTGACCCCAAACTCACATTTTGACACATTGATCATGAAATTAACACATGTGGCTAAACAACCTAGTATATTGATTGAATCAAACAAGTATAAACACCATTAAAACTCTAAATCCATTTAAATCCATCAGTCAAAGGAGTCATTTGTCATGGTTTCCATTCCGTACAAATGTTAACTAGTTTAAGTCTGAAATAATAAGACATTCAATTCACCTCATGTGAATTCGGCTCCTGTTATTGTTACCAAGACTATTTTTCGTGGAATAACTTTCAAATTACATTTTGCTTCTTCCTTAATGATTATATTCATTATGAAAAAAATGTCCTTGCACCATCTATCACATGAATTCATTTAATTTAACAAACAATGGAATTCTTGATCTTCAATTTCATTTCTTATTGATATTAATTGTTGAATTCAAAATTAGAGAGTGCCTCCCATCATTTCTCATTAGCAATGCTGTTCTTTTGACCCCAAACACACATTTTGACACATTGATCATGAAATTAACACATGTGGCTAAACAACCTAGTATATTGATTGAATCAAACAAGTGTAAACACCATTAAAACTCTAAATCCATTTAAATCCATCAGTCAAAGGAGTCATTCATCATGGTTTCCATTTCGTGCAAATGTGAACTAGTTTAATTCGGAAATAATAAGACATTCAATACACCTCATGTGAATTAGGCTCCTTTTATTGTTACGAGGACTTTTTTTCGTGCAATAACTTTCAACTTACATTTTGCTTCTTCCTTAATGACTATATTCATTACGAAAAAAATGCCCATGGACCATCTATCAATTCAATTCATTCAATTTAACAAACAATGGAGTGCTTGATCTTGAATTTCATTTCTTATTGATATTAATTGTTGAATTCAAAATTAGAATGTTCCTCCCATCATTTCTCATTAGCAATGCTGTTCTTTCGACTCCAAACACAGTTTTTGTCACCTGGATCCTGAAATTAACACATGTGGCTAAACAACCTAGTATATTGATTGAATCAAACAAGTATAAACACCATTAAAACTCTAAATCCATTTAAATCCATCAGTCAAAGGAGTCATTCATCATGGTTTCCATTCTGTACAAATGTGAACTAGTTTAAGTCAGAAATAATAAGGCATTCATTTCACCTCATGTGAATTCGGCTCCTCTTATAGTTACTGAGACTATTTTTCATGCAATAACTTTCAAATTACATTTTGCTTCTTACTTAATGATTATATTGATTAGGAAAAAAAAGCCAATGGTCCATCTATCAATTCAATTTATTCAATTCAATAAACAATGGAATTCTTGATCTTCAATTTCATTTCTTATTGATATTAATTGTTGAATTCAAAATTAGAAAGTTCCTCCCATCATTTCCCATTAGCAATGCTGTTCTTTTGACTCCAAACACAGTTTCTGTCACCTTGATCCTGAAATTAACACATGTGGCTAAACAACCTAGTATATTGATTGAATCAAACAAGTATAAACACCATCAAACTCTAAATCCATTTAGATCCATCAGTCAAAGGAGTCATTCATCATGGTTTCCATTCCGTACAAATGTGAACTAGTTTAATTCCGAAATAATAACACATTCAATTCACGTCATGTGAATTAGGCTCCTCTTATTGTTACCAAGACTATTTTTTTTCGAATAACTTTCAAATTACATTTTGCTTCTTCCTTAATGATTATATTCATTATGAAAAAAAAAGCCCATGGAGCATCTATCAATTCAATTCATTCAATGTAACAAAGAATAGAGTGCTTGATCTTGAATTTCATTTCTTATTGATATTAATTTTTGAATTCAAAATTAGAAAGTGCCTCCCATCATTTCTCATTAGCAATGCTGTTATTTTGACTCCAAACACACTTCTTGACACATAGATCATGAAATTAACACATGTGGCGAAACAACCTTGTATATTGATTGAATCAAACAATTATGAACACGATTAAATCTGTAAATCCATTTAAATCCATCAGTCAAAGGAGTCATTCATCATGGTTTCCATTCCGTACAAATGTGAACTAGTTTAAGTCTGAAATAATAAGACATTCATTTCACCTCATGTGAATTCGGCTCCTCTTATAGTTACCGAGACTATTTTTCGTGCAATAACTTTCAGAATACATTTTGCTTCTTCCTTAATGATTATATTCATTACAAAAAAAATGCCCATGGACCATTTATCAATTCAATTCATTCAATTTAACAAACAATGGAGTGCTTGATCTTGAATTTCATTTCTTATTGATATTAATTTTTGAATTCAAAATTAGAAAGTGCCTCCCATCATTTCTCATAAGGAATGCTGTTATTTTGACTCCAAACACACTTCTTAACACATAGATCATGAAATTAACACATGTGGCGAAACAACCTAGTATATTGATTGAATCAAACAATTATGAACACGATTAAATCTGTAAATCCATTTAAATCCATCAGTCAAAGGAGTCATTCATCATGGTTTCCATTCCGTACAAATGTGACCTAGTTTACGTCTGAAATAATAAGACATTCATTTCACCTCATGTGAATTCGGCTCCTCTTATAGTTATCGAGACTATTTTTCATGCAATAACTTTCAAAATACATTTTGCTTCTTACTTAATGATTATATTCATTAGGAAAAAAAAGCCAATGGTCCATCTATCAATTCAATTTATTCAATTCAACAAACAATGCAATTCTTGATCTTCAATTTCATTTCTTATTGATATTAATTGTTGAATTCAAAATTAGAAAGTTCCTCCCATCATTTCTCATTAGCAATGCTGTTCTTTTAACTCCAAACACAGTTTTTGTCACCTTCATCCTGAACTTAACACATGTGGCTAAACAACCTAGTATATTGATTGAATCAAACAAGTATAAACACCATTAAAACTCTAAATCCATTTAAATCCATAAGACAAAGGAGTCATTCATCATGGTTTCCATTCCGTACAAATGTGACCTAGTTTACGTCTGAAATAATAAGACATTCAATTCACCTCGGGTGAATTCGGCTCCTCTTATAGTTACCGAGACTATTTTTCCTGCAATAACTTTCAAATTACATTTTGCTTCTCCCTTAATGATTATATTCATTATGAAAAAATTGTCCATGCACCATCTATCACATGAATTCATTCAATTTAACAAACAATGGAATTCTTGATCTTCAATTTCATTTCTTATTGATATTAATTGTTGAATTTAAAATTAGAGACTGCCTCCCATCATTTCTCATTAGCAATGCTATTCTTTTGACTCCAAACACACTTTTTGACACATTGATCATGAAATTAACACATGTGGCTAAACAACCTAGTATATTGATTGAATCAAACAAGTATAAACACCATTAAAACTCTAAATCCATTTAAATCCATCAGTCAAAGGAGTCATTCATCATGGTTTCCATTCCGTACAAATTTGAACTAGTTTAACTCTGAAATAATAAGACATTCAATTCACCTCATGTGAATTTGGCTCCTCTTATAGTTACCGAGACTATTTTTCGTGCAATAACTTTCAAATTACATTTTGGTTCTTCCTTAATGATTATATTCATTACGAAAAAAAAAGCCCATGGAACATCTATCAATTCAATTCATTCAATTTAACAAACAATGGAGTGCTTGATCTTGAATTTCATTTCTTATTGATATTAATTGTTGAATGAAAAAATAGAAAGTGCCTCCCATCATTTCTCATTAGCAGTGCTGTTATTTTGATTCCAAACACACTTCTTCACACATAGAAAATGAAATTAACACATGTGGCGAAACAACCTAGTATATTGATTGAATCAAACAATTATGAACACGATTAAATCTCTAAATCCATTTAAATCCATTAGTCAATGGAGTCATTCATCATGGTTTCCATTCCGTACAAATGTGAACTAGTTTAAGTCTGAAATAATAAGACATTCATTTCACCTCATGTGAATTCGGCTCCTCTTATAGTTACCGAGACTATTTTTCGGGCAATAACTTTCCAATTACATTTTGCTTCTTACTTAATGATTATATTCTTTAGGAAAAAAAAGCCCATGTACCATCTATAAATTCAATTTATTCAATTCAAAAAACAATTGAATTCTTGATCTTCAATTTCATTTCTTATTGATATTAATTGTGGAATTCAAAATTAGAGAGTGCCTCCCATCATTTCTCATTAGCAATGCTGTTCTTTTGACTCCAAACACAGTTTTTGACACATTGATCATGAAATTAACACATGTGGCTAAACAACCTAGTATATTGATTGAATCAAACAAGTATAAACACCATTAAATCTCTAAATCCATTTAAATCCATCAGTCAAAGGAGTCATTAATCATGGTTTCCATTCCGCACAAATGTGACCTAGTTTACGTCTAAAATAATAAGACATTCAATTCACCTCATGTGAATTCGGCTCCTCTTATAGTTACCGAGACTATTTTTCGTGCAATAACGTTCAAATTACATTTTGCTTATTCCTTTATGATTATATTCATTATGAAAAAAATGTCCATGCACCATCTATCACATGAATTCATTCAATTTAACAAACAATGGAATTCTTGATCTTCAATTTCATTTCTTATTGATATTAATTGTTGAATTAAAAATTACAGAGTGCCTCCCATCATTTCTCATTAGCAATGCTGTTCTTTTGACTCCAAACACACATTTTGACACATTGATCATGAAATTAACACGTGGCTAAACAACCTGGTATATTGATTGAATCAAACAAGTATAAACACCATTAAAACTCTAAATCCATTTAAATCCATCAGTCAAAGGAGTCATTCATCATGGTTTGCATTTCGTACAAATGTGAACTAGTTTATGTCTGAAATAATAAGACATTCAATACACCTCATGTGAATTCGGCTCCTCTTATAGTTACCGAGACTATTTTGCGTGCAATAACTTTCAAATTACATTTTGCTTCTTACTTAATGATTATATTCATTAGGAAAAAAAGCCAATGAACCATCTATCAATTCAATTTATTCAATTCAACAAACAATGGAATTCTTGATCTTCAATTTCATTTCTTATTGATATTAATTGTTGACTTCAAAATTAGAAAGTTCCTCCCATCATTTCTCATTAGCAATGCTGTTCTTTTGACTCCAAACACAGTTTTTGTCACCTTGATCCTGAAATTAACACATGTGGCTAAACAACCTAGTATATTGATTGAATCAAACAAGTATAAACACCATTAAAACTCTAAATCCATTTAAATCCATCAGTCAAAGGAGTCATTCATCACGGTTTCCATTCAGTACAAATGTGAACTAGTTTAATTCCGAAATAATAACACATTCAATTCACGTCATGTGAATTAGGCTCCTCTTATTGTTACGAAGACTATTTTTTGTGGAATAACTTTCAAATTACATTTTGGTTCTTCCTTAATGATTATATTCATTATGAAAAAAAAAGCCCATGGACCATCTACCAATTCAATTCATTCAATTTAACAAACAATGGAGTGCTTGATCTTAAATTTCATTTCTTATTGATATTAATTGTTGAATGAAAAATTAGAAAGTGCCTCCCATCATTTCTCATTAGCAATGCTGTTATTTTGACTCCAAACAAACTTCTTAACACATAGATCATGAAATTAACACATGTGGCGAAACAACCTAGTATATTGATTGAATCAAACAATTATGAACACGATTAAATCTCTAAATCCATTTAAATCCAACAGTCAAGGAGTCATTCATCATGGTTTCCATTCCGTACAAATGTGAAGTAGTTTAAGTCTGAAATAATAAGACATTCATTTCACCTCATGTGAATTCGGCACCTCTTATAATTACCGAGACTATTTTTCGTGCGTGCAATAACTTTCAAAAAAATTTTTTGCTTCTTCCTTAATAATTATATTCATTACGAAAAAAATGCCCATGGACCATCTATCAATTCAATTCATTCAATTTAACAAACAATGGAGTGCTTGATCTTGAATTTCATTTCTTATTGATATTAATTGTTGAATGAAAAAATAGAAAGTGCCTCCCATCATTTCTCATTAGCAGTGCTGTTATTTTGATTCCAAACACACTTCTTCACACATAGAAAATGAAATTAACACATGTGGCGAAACAACCTAGTATATTGATTGAATCAAACAATTATGAACACGATTAAATCTCTATATCCATTTAAATCCATTAGTCAATGGAGTCATTCATCATGGTTTCCATTCCGTACAAATGTGAACTAGTTTAAGTCTGAAATAATAAGACATTCAATTCACCTCATGTGAATTCGGCTCCTCTTATAGTTACCGAGACTATTTTTCGGGCAATAACTTTCAAATTACATTTTGCTTCTTACTTAATGATTATATTCTTTAGGAAAAAAAAGCCCATGTACCATCTATCAATTCAATTTATTCAATTCAAAAAACAATTGAATTCTTGATCTTCAATTTCATTTCTTATTGATATTAATTGTGGAATTCAAAATTAGAGAGTGCCTCCCATCATTTCTCATTAGCAATGCTGTTCTTTTGACTCCAAACACAGTTTTTGACACATTGATCATGAAATTAACACATGTGGCTAAACAACCTAGTATATTGATTGAATCAAACAAGTATAAACACCATTAAAACTCTAAATCCATTTAAATCCATCAGTCAAAGGAGTCATTAATCATGGTTTCCATTCCGCACAAATGTGACCTAGTTTACGTCTGAAATAATAAGACATTCAATTCACCTCATGTGAATTCGGCTCCTCTTATAGTTACCGAGACTATTTTTTGTGCAATAACGTTCAAATTACATTTTGCTTCTTCCTTTATGATTATATTCATTATGAAAAAAATGTCCGTGCACAATCTATCACATGAATTCATTCAATTTAACAAACAATGGAATTCTTGATCTTCAATTTCATTTCTTATTGATATTAATTGTTGAATTAAAAATTACAGAGTGCCTCCCATCATTTCTCATTAGCAATGCTGTTCTTTTGATTCCAAACACACATTTTGACACATTGATCATGAAATTAACACGTGCCTAAACAACCTGGTATATTGATTGAATCAAACAAGTATAAACACCATTAAACTCTAAATCCATTTAAATCCATCAGTCAAAGGAGTCATTCATCATGGTTTGCATTCCGTACAAATGTGAACTAGTTTATGTCTGAAATAATAAGACATTCAATACACCTCATGTGAATTCGGCTCCTCTTATAGTTACCGAGACTATTTTCCGTGCAATAACTTTCAAATTACATTTTGCTTCTTACTTAATGATTATATTCATTAGGAAAAAAAGCCCATGAACCATCTATCAATTCAATTTATTCAATTCAACAAACAATGGAATTCTTGATCTTCAATTTCATTTCTTATTGATATTAATTGTTGACTTCAAAATTAGAAAGTTCCTCCCATCATTTCTCATTAGCAATGCTGTTCTTTTGACTCCAAACACAGTTTTTGTCACCTTGATCCTGAAATTAACACATGTGGCTAAACAACCTAGTATATTGATTGAATCAAACAAGTATAAACACCATTAAAACTCTAAATCCATTTAAATCCATCAGTCAAAGGAGTCATTCATCACGGTTTCCATTCAGTACAAATGTGAACTAGTTTAATTCCGAAATAATAACACATTCAATTCACGTCATGTGAATTAGGCTCCTCTTATTGTTACGAAGACTATTTTTTGTGGAATAACTTTCAAATTACATTTTGGTTCTTCCTTAATGATTATATTCATTATGAAAAAAAAAGCCCATGGACCATCTACCAATTCAATTCATTCAATTTAACAAACAATGGAGTGCTTGATCTTAAATTTCATTTCTTATTGATATTAATTGTTGAATGAAAAATTAGAAAGTGCCTCCCATCATTTCTCATTAGCAATGCTGTTATTTTGACTCCAAACAAACTTCTTAACACATAGATCATGAAATTAACACATGTGGCGAAACAACCTAGTATATTGATTGAATCAAACAATTATGAACACGATTAAATCTCTAAATCCATTTAAATCCAACAGTCAAGGAGTCATTCATCATGGTTTCCATTCCGTACAAATGTGAAGTAGTTTAAGTCTGAAATAATAAGACATTCATTTCACCTCATGTGAATTTGGCACCTCTTATAATTACCGAGACTATTTTTCGTGCAATAACTTTCAAAAAACATTTTGCTTCTTCCTTAATAATTATATTCATTACGAAAAAAATGCCCATGGACCATCTATCAATTCAATTCATTCAATTTAACAAACAATGGAGTGCTTGATCTTGAATTTCATTTCTTATTGATATTAATTGTTGAATAAAAAATTAGAAAGTGCCTCCCATCATTTCTCATTAGCAATGCTGTTATTTTGATTCCAAACACACTTCTTCACACATAGATCATGAAATTAACACATGTGGTGAAACAACCTAGTATATTGATTGAATCAAACAATTATGAACACGATTAAATCTCTAAATCCATTTAAATCCATTGGTCAAAGGAGTCATTCATCATGGTTTCCATTCCGTACAAATGTGAACTAGTTTAAGTCTGAAATAATAAGACATTCAACTCACGTCATGTGAATTTGGCTCCTCTTATAGTTACCGAGACTATTTCTCGTGCAATAACTTTCAAAAAACATTTTGCTTCTTCCTTAATAATTATATTCATTACGAAAAAAATGCCCATGGACCATCTATCAATTCAATTCATTCAATTTAACAAACAATGGAGTGCTTGATCTTGAATTTCATTTCTTATTGATATTAATTGTTGAATGAAAAAATAGAAAGTGCCTCCCATCATTTCTCATTAGCAGTGCTGTTATTTTGATTCCAAACACACTTCCTCACACATAGAAAATGAAATTAACACATGTGGCGAAACAACCTAGTATATTGATTGAATCAAACAATTATGAACACGATTAAATCTCTATATCCATTTAAATCCATTAGTCAATGGAGTCATTCATCATGGTTTCCATTCCGTACAAATGTGAACTAGTTTAAGTCTGAAATAATAAGACATTCAATTCACCTCATCTGAATTCGGCTCCTCTTATAGTTACCGAGACTATTTTTCGGGCAATAACTTTCAAATTACATTTTGCTTCTTACTTAATGATTATATTCTTTAGGAAAAAAAAGCCCATGTACCATCTATCAATTCAATTTATTCAATTCAAAAAACAATTGAATTCTTGATCTTCAATTTCATTTCTTATTGATATTAATTGTGGAATTCAAAATTAGAGAGTGCCTCCCATCATTTCTCATTAGCAATGCTGTTCTTTTGACTCCAAACACAGTTTTTGACACATTGATCATGAAATTAACACATGTGGCTAAACAACCTAGTATATTGATTGAATCAAACAAGTATAAACACCATTAAAACTCTAAATCCATTTAAATCCATCAGTCAAAGGAGTCATTAATCATGGTTTCCATTCCGCACAAATGTGACCTAGTTTACGTCTGAAATAATAAGACATTCAATTCACCTCATGTGAATTCGGCTCCTCTTATAGTTACCGAGACTATTTTTCGTGCAATAACGTTCAAATTACATTTTGCTTCTTCCTTTATGATTATATTCATTATGAAAAAAATGTCCGTGCACAATCTATCACATGAATTCATTCAATTTAACAAACAATGGAATTCTTGATCTTCAATTTCATTTCTTATTGATATTAATTGTTGAATTAAAAATTACAGAGTGCCTCCCATCATTTCTCATTAGCAATGCTGTTCTTTTGACTCCAAACACACATTTTGACACATTGATCATGAAATTAACACGTGGCTAAACAACCTCGTATATTGATTGAATCAAACAAGTATAAACACCATTAAACTCTAAATCCATTTAAATCCATCAGTCAAAGGAGTCATTCATCATGGTTTGCATTCCGTACAAATGTGAACTAGTTTATGTCTGAAATAATAAGACATTCAATACACCTCATGTGAATTCGGCTCCTCTTATAGTTACCGAGACTATTTTCCGTGCAATAACTTTCAAATTACATTTTGCTTCTTACTTAATGATTATATTCATTAGGAAAAAAAGCCCATGAACCATCTATCAATTCAATTTATTCAATTCAACAAACAATGGAATTCTTGATCTTCAATTTCATTTCTTATTGATATTAATTGTTGACTTCAAAATTAGAAAGTTCCTCCCATCATTTCTCATTAGCAATGCTGTTCTTTTGACTCCAAACACAGTTTTTGTCACCTTGATCCTGAAATTAACACATGTGGCTAAACAACCTAGTATATTGATTGAATCAAAACAAGTATAAACACCATTAAAACTCTAAATCCATTTAAATCCATCAGTCAAAGGAGTCATTCATCACGGTTTCCATTCAGTACAAATGTGAACTAGTTTAATTCCGAAATAATAACACATTCAATTCACGTCATGTGAACTAGGCTCCTCTTATTGTTACGAAGACTATTTTTTGTGGAATAACTTTCAAATTACATTTTGGTTCTTCCTTAATGATTATATTCATTATGAAAAAAAAATCCCATGGACCATCTACCAATTCAATTCATTCAATTTAACAAACAATGGAGTGCTTGATCTTAAATTTCATTTCTTATTGATATTAATTGTTGAATGAAAAATTAGAAAGTGCCTCCCATCATTTCTCATTAGCAATGCTGTTATTTTGACTCCAAACAAACTTCTTAACACATAGATCATGAAATTAACACATGTGGCGAAACAACCTAGTATATTGATTGAATCAAACAATTATGAACACGATTAAATCTCTAAATCCATTTAAATCCAACAGTCAAGGAGTCATTCATCATGGTTTCCATTCCGTACAAATGTGAAGTAGTTTAAGTCTGAAATAATAAGACATTCATTTCACCTCATGTGAATTTGGCACCTCTTATAATTACCGAGACTATTTTTCGTGCAATAACTTTCAAAAAACATTTTGCTTCTTCCTTAATAATTATATTCATTACGAAAAAAATGCCCATGGACCATCTATCAATTCAATTCATTCAATTTAACAAACAATGGAGTGCTTGATCTTGAATTTCATTTCTTATTGATATTAATTGTTGAATGAAAAATTAGAAAGTGCCTCCCATCATTTCTCATTAGCAATGCTGTTATTTTGACTCCAAACACACACTTCTTAACACATAGATCATGAAATTAACACATATGGCGAAACAACCTAGTATATTGATTGAATCAAACAATTATGAACACGATTAATTCTCTAAATCCATTTAAATCCATCAGTCAAGGAATCATTCATCATGGTTTCCATTCCGTACAAATGTGAACTAGTTTAAGTCTGAAATAATAAGACATTCATTTCACCTCATGTGAATTCGGCACCTCTTATAATTACCGAGACTATTTTTCGTGCAATAACTTTCAAAAAACATTTTGCTTCTTCCTTAATAATTATATTCATTACGAAAAAAATGCCCATGGACCATCTATCAATTGAATTCTTTCAATTTAACAAACAATGGAGTGCTTGATCTTGAATTTCATTTCTTATTGATATTAATTGTTGAATGAAAAATTAGAAAGTGCCTCCCATCATTTCTCATTAGCAATGCTGTTATTTTGATTCCAAACACACTTCTTCACACATAGATCATGAAATTAACACATGTGGCGAAACAACCTAGTATATTGATTGAATCAAACAATTATGAACACGATTAAATCTCTAAATCCATTTAAATCCATCAGTCAAGGAGTCATTCATCATGGTTTCCATTCCGTACAAATGTGAACTAGTTTAAGTCTGAAATAATAAGACATTCATTTCACCTCATGTGAATTCGGCTCCTCTTATAGTTACTGAGACTATTTTTCGTGCAATAACTTTCAAAATACATTTTGCTTCTTCCTTAATGATTATATTCATTACAAAAACAATGCCCATGGACCATTTATCAATTCAATTCATTCAATTTAACAAACAATGGAGTGCTTGATCTTGAATTTCATTTCTTATTGATATTAATTTTTGAATTCAAAATTAGAAAGTGCCTCCCATCATTTCTCATTAGCAATGCTGTTATTTTGACTCCAAACACACACTTCTTAACACATAGATCATGAAATTAACACATATGGCGAAACAACCTAGTATATTGATTGATTGAATCGAACAATTATGAACACGATTAATTCTCTAAATCCATTTAAATCCATCAGTTAAGGAATCATTCATCATGGTTTCCATTCCGTACAAATGTGAACTAGTTGAAGTCTGAAATAATAAGACATTCATTTCACCTCATGTGAATTCGGCTCCTCTTATAGTTACCGAGACTATTTTTCGTGCAATAACTTTCAAAAAACATTTTGCTTCTTCCTTAATGATTATATTCATTACGAAAAAAATGCCCATGGACCATCTATCAATTCAATTTATTCAATTTAACAAACAATGGAGTGCTTGATCTTGAATTTCATTTCTTATTGATATTAATTGTTGAATTCAAAATTAGAAAGTTCCTCCCATCATTTCTCATTAGCAATGCTGTTCTTTTGACTCCAAACACAGTTTTTGACACCTTGATCCTGAAATTAACACATGTGGCTAAACAACCTAGTATATTGATTGAATCAAACAAGTATAAACACCATTAAAACTCTAAATCCATTTAAATCCATCAGTCAAAGGAGTCATTCATCATGGTTTCCATTCCGTACAAATGTGAACTAGTTTACGTCTGAAATAATAAGACATTCAATTGACCTCATGTGAATTCGGCTCCTCTTATAGTTACCGAGACTATTTTTCGTGCAATAACTTTCAAATTACATTTTGCTTTTTACTTAATGATTATATTCATTAGGAAAAAAAAGCCCAAGGACCATCTATCAATTCAATTTATTCAATTCAACAAACAATGGAATTCTTGATCTTCAATTTCATTTCTTATTGATATTAATTGTTGAATTCAAAATTAGAAAGTTCCTCCCATCATTTCTCATTAGCAATGTTGTTCTTTTGACTCCAAACACAGTTTTTGACACATAGATCATGAAATTAACACATGTGGCTAAACAACCAAGTATATTGATTGAATCAAACAAGTATAAACACCATTAAAACTCTATATCCATTTAAATCCATCAGACAAAGGAGTCATTCATCATGGTTTCCATTCCGTACAAATGTGAACTAGTTTAAGTCTGAAATAATAAGACATTCAATTCACCTAATGTGAATTTGGCTCCTCTTATAGTTACCGAGACTATTTTTCGTGCAATTACTTTCAAATTACATTTTGCTTCTTCCTTAATGATTATATTCATTATGAAAAAAAAAAGCCCATGGACCATCTATCAATTCAATTCATTCAATTTAACAAACAATGAAATTCTTGATCTTCAATTTCATTTCTTATTGATATTAATTGTTGAATTCAAAATTAGAGAGTGCCTCCCATCATTTCTCATTAGCAATGCTATTCTTTTGACTCCAAACACACATTTTGACACATTGATCATGAAATTAACACATGTGGCTAAACAACCTAGTATATTGATTGAATCAAACAAGTATAAACACCATTAAAACTCTAAATCCATTTAAATCCATTAGTCAAAGGAGTCATTCATCATGGTTTCCATTCCGTACAAATGTGAACTAGTTTAAGTCTGAAATAATAAGACATTCAACTCACGTCATGTGAATTTGGCTCCTCTTATAGTTACCGAGACTATTTCTCGTGCAATAACTTTCAAAAAACATTTTGCTTCTTCCTTAATAATTATATTCATTACAAAAAAATGCCCATGGACCATCTATCAATTCAATTCATTCAATTTAACAAACAATGGAGTGCTTGATCTTGAATTTCATTTCTTATTGATATTAATTGTTGATTGAAAAATTAGAAAGTGCCTCCCATCATTTCTCATTAGCAATGCTGTTATTTTGATTCCAAACACACTTCTTCACACATAGATCATGAAATTAACACATGTGGCGAAACAACCTAGTATATTGATTGAATCAAACAATTATGAACACGATTAAATCTCTAAATCCATTTAAATCCATCAGTCAAGGAGTCATTCATCATGGTTTCCATTCCGTACAAATGTGAACTAGTTTAAGCCTGAAATAATAAGACATTCATTTCACCTCATGTGAATTCGGCTCCTCTTATAGTTACCGAGACTATTTTTCGTGCAATAACTTTCAAAAAACATTTTGCTTCTTCCTTAATGATTATATTCATTACGAAAAAAATGCCCATGGACCATCTATCAATTCAATTCATTCAATTTAACAAACAATGGAGTGCTTGATCTTGAATTTCATTTCTTATTGATATTAATTGTTGAATGAAAAATTAGAGAAAGTGCCTCCCATCATTTCTCATTAGCAATGCTGTTATTTTGATTCCAAACACACTTCTTCACACATAGATCATGAAATTAACACATGTGGTGAAACAACCTAGTATATTGATTGAATCAAACAATTATGAACACGATTAAATCTCTAAATCCATTTAAATCCATCAGTCAAGGAGTCATTCATCATGGTTTCCATTCCGTACAAATGTGAACTAGTTTAGGTCTGAAATAATAAGACATTCATTTCACCTCATGTGAATTCGGCTCCTCTTATAGTTACTGAGACTATTTTTCGTGCAATAACTTTCAAAAATACATTTTTGCTTCTTCCTTTAATGATTATATTCATTACAAAAACAATGCCCATGGACCATTTATCAATTCAATTCATTCAATTTAACAAACAATGGAGTGCTTGATCTTGAATTTCATTTCTTATTGATATTAATTTTTGAATTCAAAATTAGAAAGTGCCTCCCATCATTTCTCATTAGCAATGCTGTTATTTTGACTCCAAACACACACTTCTTAACACATAGATCATGAAATTAACACATATGGCGAAACAACCTAGTATATTGATTGAATCGAACAATTATGAACACGATTAATTCTCTAAATCCATTTAAATCCATCAGTTAAGGAATCATTCATCATGGTTTCCATTCCGTACAAATGTGAACTAGTTGAAGTCTGAAATAATAAGACATTCATTTCACCTCATGTGAATTCGGCTCCTCTTATAATTACCGAGACTATTTTTCGAGCAATAACTTTGAAAAAACATTTTGCTTCTTCCTTAATGATTATATTCATTACGAAAAAAATGCCCATGGACCATCTATCAATTCAATTCATTCAATTTAACAAACAATGGAGTGCTTGATCTTGAATTTCATTTCTTATTGATATTAATTGTTGAATTCAAAATTAGAAAGTTCCTCCAATCATTTCTCATTAGTGTTCTTTTGACTCCAAACACAGTTTTTGACACCTTGATCCTGAAATTAACACATGTGGCTAAACAACCTAGTATATTGATTGAATCAAACAAGTATAAACACGATTAAAACTCTAAATCCATTTAAATCCATCAGTCAAAGGAGTCATTCATCATGGTTTCCATTCCGTACAAATGTGAACTAGTTTAAGTCTGAAATAATAAGACATTCATTTCACCTCATGTGAATTCGGCTCCTCTTATAGTTACTGAGACTATTTTTCGTGCAATAACTTTCAAAAAACATTTTGCTTCTTCCTTAATGATTATATTCATTACGAAAAAAATGCCCATGGACCATCTATCAATTCAATTCATTCAATTTAACAAACAATGGAGTGCTTGATCTTGAATTTCATTTCTTATTGATATTAATTGTTGAATTCAAAATTAGAAAGTTCCTCCAATCATTTCTCATTAGCAATGCTGTTCTTTTGACTCCAAACACAGTTTTTGACACCTTGATCCTGAAATTAACACATGTGGCTAAACAACCTAGTATATTGATTGAATCAAACAAGTATAAACACGATTAAAACTCTAAATCCCATTTTAAATCCATCAGTCAAAGGAGTCATTCATCATGGTTTCCATTCCGTACAAATGTGAACTAGTTTAAGTCTGAAATAATAAGACATTCATTTCACCTCATGTGAATTCGGCTCCTCTTATAGTTACTGAGACTATTTTTCGTGCAATAACTTTCAAAATACATTTTGCTTCTTCCTTAATGATTATATTCATTACGAAAAAAATGCCCATGGACCATCTATCAATTCAATTCATTCAATTTAACAAACAATGGAGTGCTTGATCTTGAATTTCATTTCTTATTGATATTAATTGTTGAATTCAAAATTAGAAAGTTCCTCCCATTATTTCTCATTAGCAATGCTGTTCTTTTGACTCCAAACACACACTTCTTAACACATAGATCATGAAATTAACACATATGGCGAAACAACCTAGTATATTGATTGAATCAAACAATTATGAACACGATTAATTCTCTAAATCCATTTAAATCCATCAGTCAAGGAATCATTCATCATGGTTTCCATTCCGTACAAATGTGAACTAGTTTAAGTCTGAAATAATAAGACATTCATTTCACCTCATGTGAATTCGGCACCTCTTATAATTACTGAGACTATTTTTCGTGCAATAACTTTCAAAAAACATTTTGCTTCTTCCTTAATAATTATATTCATTACGAAAAAAATGCCCATGGACCATCTATCAATTCAATTCATTCAATTTAACAAACAATGGAGTGCTTGATCTTGAATTTCATTTCTTATTGATATTAATTGTTGAATGAAAAATTAGAAAGTGCCTCCCATCATTCCTCATTAGCAATGCTGTTATTTTGATTCCAAACACACTTCTTCACACATAGATCATGAAATTAACACATGTGGCGAAACAACCTAGTATATTGATTGAATCAAACAATTATGAACACGATTAAATCTCTAAATCCATTTAAATCCATCAGTCAAGGAGTCATTCATCATGGTTTCCATTCCGTACAAATGTGAACTAGTTTAGGTCTGAAATAATAAGACATTCATTTCACCTCATGTGAATTCGGCTCCTCTTATAGTTACTGAGACTATTTTTCGTGCAATAACTTTCAAAATACATTTTGCTTCTTCCTTAATGATTATATTCATTACAAAAAACAATGCCCATGGACCATTTATCAATTCAATTCATTCAATTTAACAAACAATGGAGTGCTTGATCTTGAATTTCATTTCTTATTGATATTAATTTTTGAATTCAAAATTAGAAAGTGCCTCCCATCATTTCTCATTAGCAATGCTGTTATTTTGACTCCAAACACACACTTCTTAACACATAGATCATGAAATTAACACATATGGCGAAACAACCTAGTATATTGATTGAATCGAACAATTATGAACACGATTAATTCTCTAAATCCATTTTAAATCCATCAGTTAAGGAATCATTCATCATGGTTTCCATTCCGTACAAATGTGAACTAGTTGAAGTCTGAAATAATAAGACATTCATTTCACCTCATGTGAATTCGGCTCCTCTTATAGTTACTGAGACTATTTTTCGTGCAATAACTTTCAAAAAACATTTTGCTTCTTCCTTAATGATTATATTCATTACGAAAAAAATGCCCATGGACCATCTATCAATTCAATTCATTCAATTTAACAAACAATGGAGTGCTTGATCTTGAATTTCATTTCTTATTGATATTAATTGTTGAATTCAAAATTAGAAAGTTCCTCCAATCATTTCTCATTAGCAATGCTGTTCTTTTGACTCCAAACACAGTTTTTGACACCTTGATCCTGAAATTAACACATGTGGCTAAACAACCTAGTATATTGATTGAATCAAACAAGTATAAACACGATTAAAACTCTAAATCCATTTAAATCCATCAGTCAAAGGAGTCATTCATCATGGTTTCCATTCCGTACAAATGTGAACTAGTTTAAGTCTGAAATAATAAGACATTCATTTCACCTCATGTGAATTCGGCTCCTCTTATAGTTACTGAGACTATTTTTCGTGCAATAACTTTCAAAATACATTTTGCTTCTTCCTTAATGATTATATTCATTACGAAAAAAATGCCCATGGACCATCTATCAATTCAATTCATTCAATTTAACAAACAATGGAGTGCTTGATCTTGAATTTCATTTCTTATTGATATTAATTGTTGAATTCAAAATTAGAAAGTTCCTCCCATTATTTCTCATTAGCAATGCTGTTCTTTTGACTCCAAACACACACTTCTTAACACATAGATCATGAAATTAACACATATGGCGAAACAACCTAGTATATTGATTGAATCAAACAATTATGAACACGATTAATTCTCTAAATCCATTTAAATCCATCAGTCAAGGAATCATTCATCATGGTTTCCATTCCGTACAAATGTGAACTAGTTTAAGTCTGAAATAATAAGACATTCATTTCACCTCATGTGAATTCGGCACCTCTTATAATTACTGAGACTATTTTTCGTGCAATAACTTTCAAAAAACATTTTGCTTCTTCCTTAATAATTATATTCATTACGAAAAAAATGCCCATGGACCATCTATCAATTCAATTCATTCAATTTAACAAACAATGGAGTGCTTGATCTTGAATTTCATTTCTTATTGATATTAATTGTTGAATGAAAAATTAGAAAGTGCCTCCCATCATTCCTCATTAGCAATGCTGTTATTTTGATTCCAAACACACTTCTTCACACATAGATCATGAAATTAACACATGTGGCGAAACAACCTAGTATATTGATTGAATCAAACAATTATGAACACGATTAAATCTCTAAATCCATTTAAATCCATCAGTCAAGGAGTCATTCATCATGGTTTCCATTCCGTACAAATGTGAACTAGTTTAAGTCTGAAATAATAAGACATTCATTTCACCTCATGTGAATTCGGCTCCTCTTATAGTTACTGAGACTATTTTTCGTGCAATAACTTTCAAAATACATTTTGCTTCTTCCTTAATGATTATATTCATTACAAAAACAATGCCCATGGACCATTTATCAATTCAATTCATTCAATTTAACAAACAATGGAGTGCTTGATCTTGAATTTCATTTCTTATTGATATTAATTTTTGAATTCAAAATTAGAAAGTGCCTCCCATCATTTCTCATTAGCAATTCTGTTATTTTGACTCCAAACACACACTTTTCTTAACACATAGATCATGAAATTAACACATATGGCGAAACAACCTAGTATATTGATTGAATCGAACAATTATGAACACGATTAATTCTCTAAATCCATTTAAATCCATCAGTTAAGGAATCATTCATCATGGTTTCCATTCCGTACAAATGTGAACTAGTTGAAGTCTGAAATAATAAGACATTCATTTCACCTCATGTGAATTCGGCTCCTGTTATAGTTACCGAGACTATTTTTCGTGCAATAACTTTCAAAAAACATTTTGCTTCTTCCTTAATGATTATATTCATTACGAAAAAAATGCCCATGGACCATCTATCAATTCAATTCATTCAATTTAACAAACAATGGAGTGCTTGATCTTGAATTTCATTTCTTATTGATATTAATTGTTGAATTCAAAATTAGAAAGTTCCTCCCATCATTTCTCATTAGCAATGCTGTTCTTTTGACTCCAAACACAGTTTTTGACACCTTGATCCTGAAATTAACACATGTGGCTAAACAACCTAGTATATTGATTGAATCAAACAAGTATAAACACAATTAAAACTCTAAATCCATTTAAATCCATCAGTCAAAGGAGTCATTCATCATGGTTTCCATTCCGTACAAATGTGACCTAGTTTACGTCTGAAATAATAAGACATTCAATTGACCTCATGTGAATTCGGCTCCTCTTATAGTTACCGAGACTATTTTTCGTGCAATAACTTTCAAATTACATTTTGCTTTTTACTTAATGATTATATTCATTAGGAAAAAAAAGCTTAAGGACCATCTATCAATTCAATTTATTCAATTCAACAAACAATGGAATTCTTGATCTTCAATTTCATTTCTTATTGATATTAATTGTTGAATTCAAAATTAGAAAGTTCCTCCCATCATTTCTCATTAGCAATGTTGTTCTTTTGACTCCAAACACAGTTTTTGACACATAGATCATGAAATTAACACATGTGGCTAAACAACCTAGTATATTGATTGAATCAAACAACTATAAACACCATTAAAACTCTATATCCATCAGACAAAGGAGTCATTCACCATGGTTTCCATTCCGTACAAATGTGAACTAGTTTAAGTCTGAAATAATAAGACATTCAATTCACCTCATGTGAATTTGGCTCCTCTTATAGTTACCGAGACTATTTTTCGTGCAATTACTTTCAAATTACATTTTGCTTCTTCCTTAATGATTATATTCATTATGAAAAAAAAAAGCCCATGGACCATCTATCAATTCAATTCATTCAATTTAACAAACAATGAAATTCTTGATCTTCAATTTCATTTCTTATTGATATTAATTGTTGAATTAAAAATTAGAGAGTGCCTCCCATCATTTCTCATTAGCAATGCTATTCTTTTGACTCCAAACACACATTTTGACACATTGATCATGAAATTAACACATGTGGCTAAACAACCTAGTATATTGATTGAATCAAACAAGTATAAACACCATTAAAACTCTAAATCCATTTAAATCCATTGGTCAAAGGAGTCATTCATCATGGTTTCCATTCCGTACAAATGTGAACTAGTTTAAGTCTGAAATAATAAGACATTCAACTCACGTCATGTGAATTTGGCTCCTCTTATAGTTACCGAGACTATTTCTCGTGCAATAACTTTCAAAAAACATTTTGCTTCTTCCTTAATAATTATATTCATTACGAAAAAAATGCCCATGGACCATCTATCAATTCAATTCATTCAATTTAACAAACAATGGAGTGCTTGATCTTGAATTTCATTTCTTATTGATATTAATTGTTGAATGAAAAATTAGAAAGTGCCTCCCATCATTTCTCATTAGCAATGCTGTTATTTTGATTCCAAACACACTTCTTCACACATAGATCATGAAATTAACACATGTGGCGAAACAACCTAGTATATTGATTGAATCAAACAATTATGAACACGATTAAATCTCTAAATCCATTTAAATCCATCAGTCAAGGAGTCATTCATCATGGTTTCCATTCCGCACAAATGTGAACTAGTTTAAGCCTGAAATAATAAGACATTCATTTCACCTCATGTGAATTCGGCTCCACTTATAGTTACCGAGACTATTTTTCGTGCAATAACTTTCAAAAAACATTTTGCTTCTTCCTTAATGATTATATTCATTACGAAAAAAATGCCCATGGACCATCTATCAATTCAATTCATTCAATTTAACAAACAATGGAGTGCTTGATCTTGAATTTCATTTCTTATTGATATTAATTGTTGAATGAAAAATTAGAAAGTGCCTCCCATCATTTCTCATTAGCAATGCTGTTATTTTGATTCCAAACACACTTCTTCACACATAGATCATGAAATTAACACATGTGGTGAAACAACCTAGTATATTGATTGAATCAAACAATTATGAACACAATTAAATCTCTAAATCCATTTAAATCCATCAGTCAAGGAGTCATTCATCATGGTTTCCATTCCGTACAAATGTGAACTAGTTTAAGTCTGAAATAATAAGACATTCATTTCACGTCATGTGAATTCGGCTCCTCTTATAGTTACTGAGACTATTTTTCGTGCAATAACTTTCAAAATACATTTTGCTTCTTCCTTAATGATTATATTCATTACAAAAACAATGCCCATGGACCATTTATCAATTCAATTCATTCAATTTAACAAACAATGGAGTGCTTGATCTTGAATTTCATTTCTTATTGATATTAATTTTTGAATTCAAAATTAGAAAGTGCCTCCCATCATTTCTCATTAGCAATGCTGTTATTTTGACTCCAAACACACACTTCTTAACACATAGATCATGAAATTAACACATATGGCGAAACAACCTAGTATATTGATTGAATCGAACAATTATGAACACGATTAATTCTCTAAATCCATTTAAATCCATCAGTTAAGGAATCATTCATCATGGTTTCCATTCCGTACAAATGTGAACTAGTTGAAGTCTGAAATAATAAGACATTCATTTCACCTCATGTGAATTCGGCTCCTCTTATAGTTACTGAGACTATTTTTCGAGCAATAACTTTCAAAAAACATTTTGCTTCTTCCTTAATGATTATATTCATTACGAAAAAAATGCCCATGGACCATCTATCAATTCAATTCATTCAATTTAACAAACAATGGAGTGCTTGATCCTGAATTTCATTTCTTATTGATATTAATTGTTGAATTCAAAATTAGAAAGTTCCTCCCATCATTTCTCATTAGCAATGCTGTTCTTTTGACTCCAAACACAGTTTTTGACACCTTGATCCTGAAATTAACACATGTGGCTAAACAACCTAGTATATTGATTGAATCAAACAAGTATAAACACGATTAAAACTCTAAATCCATTTAAATCCATCAGTCAAAGGAGTCATTCATCATGGTTTCCATTCCGTACAAATGTGAACTAGTTTAAGTCTGAAATAATAAGACATTCAATTCACCTCATGTGAATTCGGCTCCTCTTATAGTTACCGAGACTATTTTTCGGGCAATAACTTTCAAATTACATTTTGCTTCTTACTTAATGATTATATTCATTAGGAAAAAAAACCCCATGGACCATCTATCAATTCAATTCATTCAATTTAACAAACAATGGAGTGCTTGATCTTGAATTTCATTTCTTATTGATATTAATTGTTGAATTCAAAATTAGAAAGTTCCTCCCATCATTTCTCATTAGCAATGCTGTTCTTTTGACTCCAAACACAGTTTTTGACACATAGATCATGAAATTAACACATGTGGCTAAACAACCTAGTATATTGATTGAATCAAACAATTATGAACATTAAATCTCTAAATCCATTTAAATCCATTAGTCAATGGAGTCATTCATCATGGTTTCCATTCCGTACAAATGTGAACTAGTTTAAGTCTGAAATAATAAGACATTCAATTCACCTCATTTGAATTCGGCTCCTCTTATAGTTACCGATACTATTTTTCGTGCAATAACTTTCAAAATACATTTTGCTTCTTCCTTAATGATTATATTCATTACAAAAACAATGCCCATGGACCATTTATCAATTCAATTCATTCAATTTAACAAACAATGGAGTGCTTGATCTTGAATTTCATTTCTTATTGATATTAATTTTTGAATTCAAAATTAGAAAGTGCCTCCCATCATTTCTCATTAGCAATGCTGTTATTTTGACTCCAAACACACACTTCTTAACACATAGATCATGAAATTAACACATATGGCGAAACAACCTAGTATATTGATTGAATCGAACAATTATGAACACGATTAATTCTCTAAATCCATTTAAATCCATCAGTCAAAGGAGTCATTCATCATGGTTTCCATTCCGTACAAATGTGAACTAGTTTAAGTCTGAAATAATAAGACATTCATTTCACCTCATGTGAATTCGGCTCCTCTTATAGTTACCGAGACTATTTTTCGTGCAATAACTTTCAAAAAACATTTTGCTTCTTCCTTAATGATTATATTCATTACGGAAAAAATGCCCATGGACCATCTATCAATTCAATTCATTCAATTTAACAAACAATGGAGTGCTTGATCTTGAATTTCATTTCTTATTGATATTAATTGTTGAATTCAAAATTAGAAAGTTCCTCCCATCATTTCTCATTAGCAATGCTGTTCTTTTGACTCCAAACACAGTTTTTGACACCTTGATCCTGAAATTAACACATGTGGCTAAATAACCTAGTATATTGATTGAATCAAACAAGTATAAACATGATTAAAACTCTAAATCCATTTAAATCCATCAGTCAAAGGAGTCATTCATCATGGTTTCCATTCCGTACAAATGTGAACTAGTTTAAGTCTGAAATAATAAGACATTCATTTCATCTCATGTGAATTCGGCTCCTCTTATAGTTACTGAGACTATTTTTCGTGCAATAACTTTCAAAATACATTTTGCTTCTTCCTTAATGATTATATTCATTACAAAAACAATGCCCATGGACCATTTATCAATTCAATTCATTCAATTTAACAAACAATGGAGTGCTTGATCTTGAATTTCATTTCTAATTGATATTAATTGTTGAATTCAAAATTAGAAAGTGCCTCCCATCATTTCTCATTAGCAATGCTGTTCTTTTGACTCCAAACACAGTTTTTGTCACCTTGATCCTGAAATTAACACATGTGGCTAAACAACCTAGTATATTGATTGAATCAAACAAGTATAAACACGATTAAAACTCTAAATCCATTTAAATCCATCAGTCAAAGGAGTCATTCATCATGGTTTCCTTTCCGTACAAATGTGACCTAGTTTACGTCTGAAATAATAAGACATTCAATTGACCTCATGTGAATTCGGCTCCTCTTATAGTTACCGAGACTATTTTTCGTGCAATAACCTTCAAATTACATTTTGCTTTTTACTTAATGATTATATTCATTAGGAAAAAAAATCCCAAGGACCATCTATCATTTCAATTTATTCAATTCAACAAACAATGGAATTCTTGATCTTCAATTTCATTTCTTATTGATATTAATTGTTGAATTCAAAATTAGAAAGTTCCTCCCATCATTTCTCATTAGCAATGTTGTTCTTTTGACTCCAAACACAGTTTTTGACACATAGATCATGAAATTAACACATGTGGCTAAACAACCTAGTATATTGATTGAATCAAACAATTATGAACATTAAATCTCTAAATCCATTTAAATCCATTAGTCAATGGAGTCATTCATCATGGTTTCCATTCCGTACAAATGTGAACTAGTTTAAGTCTGAAATAATAAGACATTCAATTCACCTCATTTGAATTCGGCTCCTCTTATAGTTACCGATACTATTTTTCGTGCAATAACTTTCAAATTACATTTTGCTTCTTACTTAATGATTATATTCATTAGGAAAAAAAGCCCATGGACCATGTATGAATTCAATTCATTCAATTTAACAAAAAATGGAGTGCTTGATCTTGAATTTCATTTCTTATTGATATTAATTGTTGAATGAAAAATTAGAAAGTGCCTCCCATCATTTCTCATTAGCAATGCTGTTATTTTGACTCCAAACACACTTCTTGACACATAGATCATGAAATTAACACATGTGGCGAAACAACCTAGTATATTGATTGAATCAAACAATTATGAACACGATTAAATCTCTAAATCCATTTAAATCCATTAGTCAATGGAGTCATTCATCTTGGTTTCCATTCCGTACAAATGTGAACTAGTTTAAGTCTGAAATAATAAGACATTCAATTCACCTCATGTGAATTCGGCTCCTCTTATAGTTACCGATACTATTTTTCGTGCAATAACTTTCAAATTACATTTTGCTTCTTACTTAATGATTATATTCGTTAGGAAAAAAAACCCCATGGACCATCTATCAACTCAATTTATTCAATTCAACAAACAATGAAATTCTTGATCTTCAATTTCATTTCTTATTGATATTAATTGTTGAATTCAAAATTAGAAAGTGCCTCCCATCATTTCTCATTAGCAATGCTGTTCTTTTGACTCCAAACACAGTTTTTGTCACCTTGAACCTGAAATTAACACATGTGGCTAAACAACCTAGTATATTGATTGAATCAAACAAGTATAAACACCATTAAAACTCTAAATCCATTTAAATCCATCAGTCAAAGGAGTCATTCATCCTGGTTTCCATTCCGTACAAATGTGACCTAGTTTAAGTCTGAAATAATAAGACATTCAATTCACCTCATGTGAATTCGGCTCCTCTTATAGTTACCGAGACTATTTTTCGTGCAATAACTTTCAAATTACATTTTGCTTCTTACTTAATGATTATATTCATTAGGAAAAAAAACCCCATGGACCATCTATCAACTCAATGTATTCAATTCAACAAACAATGAAATTCTTGATCTTCAATTTCATTTCTTATTGATATTAATTGTTGAATTCAAAATTAGAAAGTACCTCCCATCATTTCTCATTAGCAATGCTGTTCTTTTGACTCCAAACACAGTTTTTGTCACCTTGATCCTGAAATTAACACATGTGGCTAAACAACCTAGTATATTGATTGAATCAAACAAGTATAAACACGATTAAAACTCTAAATCCATTTAAATCCATCAGTCAAAGGAGTCATTCATCATGGTTTCCATTCCGTACAAATGTGAACTAGTTTAAGTCTGAAATAAGAAGACATTCAATTCACCTCATGTGAATTCGGCTCCTCTTATTGTTACCGATACTATTTTTCGTGCAATAACTTTCAAATTACATTTTGCTTCTTACTTAATGATTATATTCATTAGGAAAAAAAACCCCATGGACCATCTATCAACTCAATTTATTTAATTCAACAAACAATGAAATTCTTGATCTTCAATTTCATTTCTTATTGATATTAATTGTTGAATTCAAAATTAGAAAGTGCCTCCCATCATTTCTCATTGGCAATGCTTTTCTTTTGACTCCAAATACACTTTTTGACACATTGATCATGAAATTAACACATGTGGCTAAACAACCTAGTATATTGATTGAATCAAACAAGTATAAACACCATTAAAACTCTAAATCCATTTAAATCCATCAGTCAAAGGAGTCATTCATCCTAGTTTCCATTCCGTAAAAATGTGAACTAGTTTAAGTGTGAAATAATAAGACATTCAATTCACCTCATGTGAATTCGGCTCCTCTCATAGTTACCGAGACTATTTTTCATGCAATAACTTTCAAATTACATTTTGCTTCTTCCTTAATGATTATATTCATGATGAAAAAAATGTCCATGCACCATCTATCATATGAATTCATTCAATTTCACAAACAATGGAATTCTTTATCTTCAATTTCATTTATTATTGATATTAATTGTTGAATTGAAAATTAGAGAGTGCCTCCCATCATTTCTCATTAGCAATGCTGTTCTTTTGACTCCAAACACACATTTTGACACATTGATCATGAAATTAACACGTGGCTAAACAACCTAGTATATTGATTGAATCAAACAAGTATAAACACCATAAAAACTCTAAATCCATTTAAATCCATCAGTCAAAGGAGTCATTCATCATTGTTTCCATTCCATACAAATGTGAACTAGTTTAAGTTTGAAATAATAAGACATTCAATTCACCTCACGTGAATTCGGCTCCTCTTATAGTTACCGAGATTATTTTTCGCACAATAACTGTCAAATTACATTTTGCTTCTTACTTAATGATTATATTCATTATGAAAAAAAAGCCCATGGACCATCTATCAATTCAATTTATTCAATTCAACAAACAATGGAATTCTTGATCTTCAATTTCATTTTTTATTGATATTAACTGTTGAATTCAAAATTAGGGAGTGCCTCCCATCATTTCGCATTAGCAATGCTGTTCTTTTGACTCCAAACACACTTTTTGACACATTGATCAAGAAATTAACACATGTGGCTAAACAACTGAGTATATTGATCGAATCAAACAAGTATAAACACCATTAAAACTCTAAATCCATTTAAATCCATCAATCAAAGGAGTCGTTCATCATGGTTTCCATTCCGTACAAATGTGAACTATTTTAATTCCGAAATAATAACACATTCAATTCACGTCATGTGAATTAAGCTCCTCTTATTGTTACCAAGACTATTTTTTGTGGAATAAATTGCAAATTACATTTTGCTTCTTCCTTAATGATTATATTCATTATGAAAAAAAAAACCCATGGACCATCTGTCAATTCAATTCATTCAATTTAACAAACAATGGAGTGCTTGATCTTGAATTTTATTTCTTATTGATATTAATTGTTGAATGAAAAATTAGAAAGTGCCTCCCATCATTTCTCATTAGCAATGCTGTTATTTTGAATCCAAACACACTTCTTGACACATAGATCATGAAATTAATACATGTGGCTAAACAACCTAGTATATTGATTGAATCAAACAATTATGAACACGATTAAATCTCTAAATCCATTTAAATCCATCAGTCAAAGGAGTCATTCATCATGGTTTCCATTCCGTACAAATGTGAACTAGTTTAAGTCTGAAATAATAAGAGATTCATTTCACCTCATGTGAATTCGGCTCCTCTTATAGTTACCGAGACTATTTTTCGTGAAATAACATTCAAATTACATTTTGCTTCTTGCTTAATGATTATATTCATTAAGAAAAAAATGTCCATGCACCATCTATCACATAAATTCATTCAGTTTAACAAACAATGGAATTCTTGATCTTCAATTTCATTTCTTATTGATATTAATTGTTGAATTCAAAATTAGAGAGTCCTCCCAACATTTCTCATTAGCAATGCTGTTCTTTTGACGCCAAACACACTTTTTGACATTTTGATCATGAAATTAACACATGTGCCAAAACAACCTAGTATATTGATTGAATCAAACAATTATAAACACCATTAAAACTCTAAATCCATTTAAATCCATCAGTCAAAGGAGTCATTCATCATGGTTTCCATTTCGTTCAAATGTGAACTAGTTTCAGTCTGAAATAATAAGATATTCAATTCACCTCATGTGAATTCGGCTCCTCTCATAGTTACCGAGACTATTTTTCGTGAAATAACTTTCAAATTACATTTTGCTTCTTCCTTAATGATTATATTCATTAAGAAAAAAATGTCCATGCACCATCTATCACATGAATTCATTCAGTTTAACAAACAATTGAATTCTTGATCTTCAATTTCATTTCTTATTGATATTAATTGTTGAATTCAAAATTATAGAGTCCTCCCAACATTTCTCATTAGCAATGCTATTCTTTTGACTCTAAACACACTTTTTGACACATTGATCATGAAATTAACACATGTGGCGAAACAACCTAGTATATTGATTGAATCAAACAATTATGAACACGATTAAATCACTAAATTCATTTAAATCCATCAGTCAAAGGAGTCATTCATCATGGTTTCCATTCCGTACAAATGTGAACTAGTTTAAGTTTGAAATAATAAGACATTCATTTCACCTCATGTGAATTCGGCTCCTCTTATAGTTACCGAGACTATTTTTCGTGCAATAACTTTCAAATTACATTTTGCTTCTTCCTTAATGATTATATTCTTTAGGAAAAAAATGTCCATGCACCATCTATCACATGAATTCATTCAGTTTAACAAACAATGGAATTCTTGATCTTCAATTTCACTTTTTTTTTATTGATATGTGCCTTAATTGTTGACTTCAAAAATTAGACACCATTCCTCTAAATCCAATTCATCAGTCTAGCAATGGTTTCCATTCCGTACAAATGTGAACTAGTTTAAGTCTGAAATAATAAGACATTTTTTCACCACATGTGAATTCGGCTGCTCTTATAGTTTTCGAGACTATTTTGTCGTACAATAAATTTCTCATTAGCAATGCTGTTCTTTTGACTCCAAACATAGTTTCTGTCACCTTGATCCTGAGATTAACACATGTGGCTAAACAACCTAGTATATTGATTGAATCAAACAAGTATAAACACCATTAAAACTCTAAATCCATTTAAATCCATCAGTCAAAGGAGTCATTCATCATGGTTTCCATTCCGTACAAATGTGAACTAGTTTAATTCCGAAATAATAACACATTCAATTCACGTCATGTGAATTAGGCTCCTCTTATTGTTACGAAGACTATTTTTTGTGGAATAACTTTCAAATTACATTTTGCTTCTTCCTTAATGATTATATTCATTATGAAAAAAAAAAGCCCATGGACCATCTGTCAATTCAATTCATTCAATTTAATAAACAATAGAGTGCTTGATCTTGAATTTCATTTCTTATTGATATTAATTGTTGAATGAAAAATTAGAAAGGGCCTCCCATCATTTCTCATTAGCAATGCTGTTATTTTGACTCCAAACACACTTCTTGACACATAGATCATGAAATTAACACATGTGGCGAAACAACCTAGTATATTGATTGAATCAAACAATTATGAACATGATTAAATCACTAAATCCATTTAAATCCGTCAGTCAAAGGAGTCATTCATCATGGTTTCCATTCCGTACAAATGTGAACTAGTTTAAGTCGGAAATAATAAGACATTCATTTCACCTCATGTGAATTCGGCCCCTCTTATAGTTACCGAGACTATTTTTCGTGCAATAACTTTCAAATTACATTTTGCTTCTTCCTTAATGATTATATTCATTAAGAAAAAAATGTCCATGCACCATCTATCACATGAATTCATTCAGTTTAACAAACAATGGAATTCTTGATCTTCAATTTCATTTCTTATTGATATTAATTGTTGAATTCAAAATTAGAGAGTCCTCCCAACATTTCTCATTAGCAATGCTGTTCTTTTGACTCCAAACACACTTTTTGACACATTGATCATGAAATTAACACATGTGCCTAAACAACCTAGTATATTGATTGAATCAAACAATTATAAACACCATTAAAACTCTAAATCCATTTAAATCCATCAGTCAAAGGAGTCATTCATCATGGTTTCCATTTCGTACAAATGTGAACTAGTTTCAGTCTGAAATAATAAGATATTCAATTCACCTCATGTGAATTCGGCTCCTCTCATAGTTACCGAGACTATTTTTCATGCAATAACTTTCAAATTACATTTTGCTTCTTCCTTAATGATTATATTCATTAAGAAAAAAATGTCCATGCACCATCTATCACATGAATTCATTCAGTTTAACAAACAATGGAATTCTTGATCTTCAATTTCATTTCTTATTGATATTAATTGTTGAATTCAAAATTAGAGAGTCCTCCCAACATTTCTCATTAGCAATGCTGTTCTTTTGACTCCAAACACACTTTTTGACACATTGATCATGAAATTAACACATGTGGCGAAATAACCTAGTATATTGATTGAATCAAACAATTATGAACATGATTAAATCTCTAAATTCATTTAAATCCATCAGTCAAAGGTGTCATTCATCATGGTTTCCACTCCGTACAAATGTGAACTAGTTTAAGTCTGAAATAATAAGACATTCATTTCACCTCATGTGAATTCGTCTCCTCTTATAGTTACCGAGACTATTTTTCGTGCAATAACTTTCAAATTACATTTTGCTTCTTCCTTAATGATTATATTCTTTAGGAAAAAAATGTCCATGCACCATCTATCACATGAATTCATTCAGTTTAACAAACAATGGAATTCTTGATCTTCAATTTCATTTCTTATTGATATTAATTGTTGACTTCAAAATTAGAGAGTCCTCCCCACATTTCTCATTAGCAATGCTGTTCTTTTGACTCCAAACACACTTTTTGACACATAGATCATGAAATTAACACATGTGGCTAAACAACCTAGTATATTGATTGAATCAAACAAGTATAAACACCATTAAAACTCTAAATCCATTTAAATCCATCAGTCAAAGGAGTCATTCATCATGATTTCCATTCCGCACAAATGTGAACTAGTTTAAGTCTGAAATAATAAGACATTCAATTGACCTCATGTGAATTCGGCTACTCTTATAGTTACCGAGACTATTTTTCGTGCAATAACATTCAAATTACATTTTGCTTCTTCCTTAATGATTATATTCATTAGGAAAAAAAAGCCCATGGACCATCTATCAATTCAATTTATTCAATTCAACAAAAAATGGAATTCTTGATCTTCAATTTCATTTCTTATTGATATTAATTGTTGAATTCAAAATTAGAATGTTCCTCCCATCATTTCTCATTAGCAATGCTGTTCTTTTGATTCCAAACACAGTTTTCGTCACCTTGATCCTGAAATTAACACATGTGGCTAAACAACCTAGTATATTGATTGAATCAAACAAGTATAAACACCATTAAAACTCTAAATCCATTTAAATCCATCAGTCAAAGGAGTCATTCATCATGGTTTCCATTCCATACAAATGTGAACTAGTTTAAGTCTGAAATAATAAAACATTCAATTCACCTCATGTGAATTCGGCTCCTCTTATAGTTACCGAGACTATTTTTAATTTTCAAATTACATTTTGCTTCTTACTTAATGATTATATTCATTAGGAAAAAAAAAGCCTATGGACCATCAATTTATTCAATTCAACAAACAATGGAATTCTTGATTTTCAATTTTATTTCTTATTGATATTAATTGTTGAATTCAAAATTAGAAAGTTCCTCCCATCATTTCTCATTAGCAATGCTGTTCTTTTGACTCCAAACACAGTTTTTGTCACCTTGATCCTGAAATTAACACATGTGGCTAAACAACCTAGTATATTGATTGAATCAAACAAGTATAAGTACCATTAAAACTCTAAATCCATTTAAATCCATCAGTCAAAGGAGTCATTCATCATGGTTTCTATTCCGTACAAATGTGAACTAGTTTATGTCTGAAATAATAAGACATTCAATTCACCTCATGTGAATTCGGCTCCTCTTATAGTTACCGAGACTATTTTTCGTGCAATAACTTTCAAATTACATTTTGCTTCTTACTTAATGATTATATTCATTAGGAAAAAAAAGCCCATGGTCCATCTATCAATTCAATTTATTCAATTCAACAAACAATGGAATTCTTGATCTTCAATTTCATTTCTTATTGATATTAATTGTTGAAGTCAAAATTAGAAAGTTCCTCCCATCATTTCTCATTAGTAATGCTGTTCTTTTGACTCCAAACACAGTTTCTGTCACCTTGATCCTGAGATTAACACATGTGGCTAAACAACCTAGTATATTGATTGAATCAAACAAGTATAAACACCATTAAATCTCTAAATCCATTTAAATCCATCAGTCAAAGGAGTCGTTCATCATGGTTTCCATTCCGTACAAATGTGAACTAGTTTAAGTCTGAAATAATAAAACATTCAATTCACCTCATGTGAATTCGGCTCCTCTTATAGTTACCGAGACTATTTTTAACTTTCAAATTACATTTTGCTTCTTACTTAATGATTATATTCATTAGGAAAAAAAAAGCCTATGGACCATCTATCAAATCAATTTATTCAATTCAACAAACAATGGAATTCTTGATTTTCAATTTTATTTCTTATTGATATTAATTGTTGAATTCAAAATTAGAAAGTTCCTCCCATCATTTCTCATTAGCAATGCTGTTCTTTTGACTCCAAACACAGTTTTTGTCACCTTGATCCTGAAATTAACACATGTGGCTAAACAACCTAGTATATTGATCGAATCAAACAAGTATAAGTACCATTAAAACTCTAAATCCATTTAAATCCATTAGTCAAAGGAGTCATTCATCATGGTTTCCATTCCGTACAAATGTGAACTAGTTTAATTCTGAAATAATAAGACATTCAATTCACCTTATGTGAATTAGGATCCTCTTATTGTTACCAATTCTATTTTTCGTGCAATAACTTTCAAATTACATTTTGCTTCTTACTTAATGATTATATTCATTAGGAAAAAAAAGCCCATGGTCCATCTATCAATTCAATTTATTCAATTCAACAAACAATGGAATTCTTGATCTTCAATTTCATTTGTAATTGATATTAATTGTTGAAGTCAAAATTGGAAAGTTCCTCCCATCATTTCTCATTAGCAATGTTGTTCATTTGACTCCAAACACAGTTTCTGTCACCTTGATCCTAAGATTAACACATGTGGCTAAACAACCTAGTATATTGATTGAATCAAACAAGTATAAACACCATTAAATCTCTAAATCCATTTAAATCCATCAGTCAAAGGAGTCATTCATCATGGTTTCCATTCCGTACAAATGTGAACTAGTTTAAGTCTGAAATAATAAGACATTAATTTCACCTCATGTGAATTCGGCTCCTCTTATAGTTACCGAGACTATTTTTCGTGCAATAACTTTCAAATTACATTTTGCTTCTTCCTTAATGATTATATTCATTAGGAAAAAAATGTCCATGCACCATCTATCACATGAATTCATTCAATTTAACAAACAATGGAATTCTTGATCTTCAATTTCATTTCTTATTGATATTAATTGTTGAATTCAAAATTAGAGAGTGCCTCCCATCATTTCTCCTTAGCAATGCTATTCTTTTGACTCCGAACACACTTTTTGACACATTGATCATGAAATTAACACATGTGGCTAAACAACCTAGTATATTGATTGAATCAAACAAGTATAAACACCATTAAAACTCTAAATCCATTTATATCCATCAGTCAAAGGAGTCATTCATCATGGATTCCATTCCCTACAAATGTGAACTAGCTTAAGTATGAAATAATAAGACATTCAATTCACCTCATGTGAATTCGGCTCCTCTCATAGTTACCGAGACTATTTTTCGTGCAATAACTTTCAAACTACATTTTGCTTCTTCCTTAATGATTATACTCATTATAAAAAAAATGTCCATGCACCATCTATCACATGAATTCATTCAATTTCACAAACAATGGAATTCTTCATCTTCAATTTCATTTCTTATTGATATTAATTGTTGAATTAAAAATTAGAGAGTGCCTCCCATCATTTCTCGTTAGCAATGCTATTCTTTTGATTCCAAACACACATTTTGACACATTGATCATGAAATTAACACATGTGGCTAAACAACCTAGTATATTGATTGAATCAAACAAGTATAAACACCATTAAAACTCTAAATCCATTTAAATCCATTAGTCAAAGGAGTCATTCATCACGGTTTCCATTCCGTGCAAATGTGAACTAGTTTAAGTCTGAAATAATAAGACATTCAATTCACCTGATGTGAATTCGGCTCCTCTTATAGTTACCGAGACTATTTTTCGTGCAATAACATTCAAATTACATTTTGCTTCATCCTTAATGATTATATTCATTAGGAAAAAAAAGCCCATGGACCATCTATCAATTCAATTTATTCAATTCAACAAAAAATGGAATTCTTGATCTTCAATTTCATTTCTTATTGATATTAATTGTTGAATTCAAAATTAGAATGTTCCTCCCATCATTTCTCATTAGCAATGCTGTTCTTTTGATTCCAAACACAGTTTTCGTCACCTTGATCCTGAAATTAACACATGTGGCTAAACAACCTAGTATATTGATTGAATCAAACAAGTATAAACACCATTAAAACTTTAAATCCATTTAAATCCATCAGTCAATGGAGTCGTTCATCATGGTTTCCATTCCGTACAAATGTGAACTAGTTTAAGTCTGAAATAATAAAACATTCAATTCACCTCATGTGAATTCGGCTCCTCTTATAGTTACCGAGACTATTTTTAACTTTCAAATTACATTTTGCTTCTTACTTAATGATTATATTCATTAGGAAAAAAAAAAGCCTATGGACCATCTATCAAATCAATTTATTCAATTCAACAAACAATGGAATTCTTGATTTTCAATTTCATTTCTTATTGATATTAATTGTTAAATTCAAAATTAGAAAGTTCCTCCCATCATTTCTCATTAGCAATGCTGTTCTTTTCACTCCAAACACAGTTTTTGTCACCTTGGTCCTGAAATTAACACATGTAGCTAAACAACCTAGTATATTGATTGAATCAAACGAGTATAAACACCATTAAAACTCTAAATCCATTTAAATCCATCAGTCAAAGGAGTCATTCATCACGGTTTCCATTCCGTACAAATGTGAACTAGTTTAATTCTGAAATAATAACACATTCAATTCACGTCATGTGAATTAGGCTCCTCTTATTGTTACGAAGACTATTTTTTGTGGAATAACTTTCAAATTACATTTTGCTTCTTCCTTAATGATTATATTCATTATGAAAAAAAAAAAAAAGCCCATGGACCATCTACCAATTCAATTCATTCAATTTAACAAACAATGGAGTGCTTGATCTTGAATTTCATTTCTTATTGATATTAATTGTTGAATGAAAAATTAGAAAGTGCCTCCCATCATTTCTCATTAGCAATGCTGTTATTTTGACTCCAAACAAACTTCTTAACACATAGATCATGAAATTAACACATGTGGCGAAACAACCTAGTATATTGATTGAATCAAACAATTATGAACACGATTAAATCTCTAAATCCATTTAAATCCAACAGTCAAGGAGTCATTCATCATGGTTTCCATTCTGTACAAATGTGAACTAGTTTAAGTCTGAAATAATAAGACATTCATTTCACCTCATGTGAATTCGGCTCCTCTTATAGTTACCGAGACTATTTTTCATGCAATAACTTTCAAATTACATTTTGCTTCTTCCTTAATGATTATATTCATTAGGAAAAAAATGTCCATGCACCATCTATCACATGAATTCATTCAATTTAACAAACAATGGAATTCTTGATTTCAATTTCATTTCTTATTGATATTAATTGTTGAATTCAAAATTAGAGAGTGCCTCCCATCATTTCTCATTAGCAATGCTATTCTTTTGACTCCGAACACACTTTTTGACACATTGATCATGAAATTAACACATGTGGCTAAACAACCTAGTATATTGATTGAATCAAACAAGTATAAACACCATTAAAACTCTAAATCCATTTAAATCCATTAGACAAAGGAGTCATTCATCACGGTTTCCATTCCGTGCAAATGTGAACTAGTTTAAGTCTGAAATAATAAGACATTGAATTTACCTCATGTGAATTTTGCTCCTCTTATAGTTACCGAGACTTTTTTTCGTACAATAACTTTCAAATTACATTTTGCTTCTTACTTAATGATTATATTCATTAGGAAAACAAAGCCCATGGACCATCTATCAATTCAATTTATTCAATTCAACAAACCATGGAATTCTTGATCATCAATTTCATTTCTTATTGACATTAAGTGTTGAATTCAAAATTAGAAAGTTCCTCCCATCATTTCTCATTGGCAATTCTGTTCTTTTCACTCCAAACACAGTTTTTGTCACATTGATCCTGAAATTAACACATGTGGCTAAACAACCTAGTATATTGATCGAATCAAACAAGTATAAGTACCATTAAAACTCTAAATCCATTTAAATCCATCAGTCAAAGGAGTCATTCATCATGGTTTCTATTCCGTACAAATGTGAACTAGTTTAAGTCTGAAATAATAAGACATTCAGTTCACCTCATGTGAATTCGGCTCCTCTTATAGTTACCTAGACTATTTTTCGTGCAATAACTTTCAAATTACATTTTGCTTCTTCCTTAATGATTATATTCATTAGGAAAAAAAAAGCCCATGGACCATCTATCAATTCAATTTATTCAATTCAACAAAAAATAGAATTCTTGATCTTCAATTTCATTTCTTATTGATATTAATTGTTGAATTCAAAATTGGAAAGTTCCTCCCATCATTTCTCATTAGCAATGCTGTTCTTTTGACTCCAAACACAGTTTCTGTCACCTTGATCCTAAGATTAACACATGTGGCTAAACAACCTAGTATATTGATTGAATCAAACAAGTATAAACACCATTAAATCTCTAAATCCATTTAAATCCATCAGTCAAAGGAGTCATTCATCATGGTTTCCATTCCGTACAAATGTGAACTAGTTTAAGTCTAAAATAATAAGACATTAATTTCACCTCATGTGAATTCGGCTCCTCTTATAGTTACCGAGACTATTTTTCGTGCAATAACTTTCAAATTACATTTTGCTTCTTCCTTAATGATTATATTCATTAGGAAAAAAATGTCCATGCACCATCTATCACATGAATTCATTCAATTTAACAAACAATGGAATTCTTGATCTTCAATTTCATTTCTTATTGATATTAATTGTTGAATTCAAAATTAGAGAGTGCCTCCCATCATTTCTCATTAGCAATGCTATTCTTTTGACTCCGAACACACTTTTTGACACATTGATCATGAAATTAACACATGTGGCTAAACAACCTAGTATATTGATTGAATCAAACAAGTATAAACACCATTAAAACTCTAAATCCATTTATATCCATCAGTCAAAGGAGTCATTCATCATGGATTCCATTCCCTACAAATGTGAACTAGCTTAAGTATGAAATAATAAGACATTCAATTCACCTCATGTGAATTCGGCTCCTCTCATAGTTACCGAGACTATTTTTCGTGCAATAACTTTCAAACTACATTTTGCTTCTTCCTTAATGATTATACTCATTATAAAAAAAATGTCCATGCACCATCTATCACATGAATTCATTCAATTTCACAAACAATGGAATTCTTCATCTTCAATTTCATTTCTTATTGATATTAATTGTTGAATTAAAAATTAGAGAGTGCCTCCCATCATTTCTCGTTAGCAATGCTATTCTTTTGATTCCAAACACACATTTTGACACATTGATCATGAAATTAACACATGTGGCTAAACAACCTAGTATATTGATTGAATCAAACAAGTATAAACACCATTAAAACTCTAAATCCATTTAAATCCATTAGTCAAAGGAGTCATTCATCACGGTTTCCATTCCGTGCAAATGTGAACTAGTTTATGTCTGAAATAATAAGACATTCAATTCACCTCATGTGAATTCGGCTCCTCTTATAGTTACCGAGACTATTTTTCGTGCAATAACATTCAAATTACATTTTGCTTCATCCTTAATGATTATATTCATTAGGAAAAAAAAGCCCATGGACCATCTATCAATTCAATTTATTCAATTCAACAAAAAATGGAATTCTTGATCTTCAATTTCATTTCTTATTGATATTAATTGTTGAATTCAAAATTAGAATGTTCCTCCCATCATTTCTCATTAGCAATGCTGTTCTTTTGATTCCAAACACAGTTTTTGTCACCTTGATCCTGAAATTAACACATGTGGCTAAACAACCTAGTATATTGATGGAATCAAACAAGTATAAACACCATTAAAACTTTAAATCCATTTAAATCCATCAGTCAATGGAGTCGTTCATCATGGTTTCCATTCCGTACAAATGTGAACTAGTTTAAGTCTGAAATAATAAAACATTCAATTCACCTCATGTGAATTCGGCTCCTCTTATAGTTACCGAGACTATTTTTAACTTTCAAATTACATTTTGCTTCTTACTTAATGATTATATTCATTAGGAAAAAAAAAAGCCTATGGACCATCTATCAAATCAATTTATTCAATTCAACAAACAATGGAATTCTTGATTTTCAATTTCATTTCTTATTGATATTAATTGTTAAATTCAAAATTAGAAAGTTCCTCCCATCATTTCTCATTAGCAATGCTGTTCTTTTCACTCCAAACACAGTTTTTGTCACCTTGGTCCTGAAATTAACACATGTAGCTAAACAACCTAGTATATTGATTGAATCAAACGAGTATAAACACCATTAAAACTCTAAATCCATTTAAATCCATCAGTCAAAGGAGTCATTCATCACGGTTTCCATTCCATACAAATGTGAACTAGTTTAATTCTGAAATAATAACACATTCAATTCACGTCATGTGAATTAGGCTCCTCTTATTGTTACGAAGACTATTTTTTGTGGAATAACTTTCAAATTACATTTTGCTTCTTCCTTAATGATTATATTCATTATGAAAAAAAAAAAAGCCCATGGACCATCTACCAATTCAATTCATTCAATTTAACAAACAATGGAGTGCTTGATCTTGAATTTCATTTCTTATTGATATTAATTGTTGAATGAAAAATTAGAAAGTGCCTCCCATCATTTCTCATTAGCAATGCTGTTATTTTGACTCCAAACAAACTTCTTAACACATAGATCATGAAATTAACACATGTGGCGAAACAACCTAGTATATTGATTGAATCAAACAATTATGAACACGATTAAATCTCTAAATCCATTTAAATCCAACAGTCAAGGAGTCATTCATCATGGTTTCCATTCTGTACAAATGTGAACTAGTTTAAGTCTGAAATAATAAGACATTCATTTCACCTCATGTGAATTCGGCTCCTCTTATAGTTACCGAGACTATTTTTCGTGCAATAACTTTCAAATTACATTTTGCTTCTTCCTTAATGATTATATTCATTTGGAAACAAATGTCCATGCACCATCTATCACATGAATTCATTCAATTTAACAAACAATGGAATTCTTGATTTCAATTTCATTTCTTATTGATATTAATTGTTGAATTCAAAATTAGAGAGTGCCTCCCATCATTTCTCATTAGCAATGCTATTCTTTTGACTCCGAACACACTTTTTGACACATTGATCATGAAATTAACACATGTGGCTAAACAACCTAGTATATTGATTGAATCAAACAAGTATAAACACCATTAAAACTCTAAATCCATTTAAATCCATTAGACAAAGGAGTCATTCATCACGGTTTCCATTCCGTGCAAATGTGAACTAGTTTAAGTCTGAAATAATAAGACATTCAATTCACCTCATGTGAATTTTGCTCCTCTTATAGTTACCGAGACTTTTTTTCGTACAATAACTTTCAAATTACATTTTGCTTCTTACTTAATGATTATATTCATTAGGAAAACAAAGCCCATGGACCATCTATCAATTCAATTTATTCAATTCAACAAACCATGGAATTCTTGATCATCAATTTCATTTCTTATTGATATTAAGTGTTGAATTCAAAATTAGAAAGTTCCTCCCATCATTTCTCATTGGCAATTCTGTTCTTTTGACTCCAAACACAGTTTTTGTCACATTGATCCTAAAATTAACACATGTGGCTAAACAACCTAGTATATTGATCGAATCAAACAAGTATAAGTACCATTAAAACTCTAAATCCATTTAAATCCATCAGTCAAAGGAGTCATTCATCATGGTTTCTATTCCGTACAAATGTGAACTAGTTTAAGTCTGAAATAATAAGACATTCAGTTCACCTCATGTGAATTTGGCTCCTCTTATAGTTACCTAGACTATTTTTCGTGCAATAACTTTCAAATTACATTTTGCTTCTTCCTTAATGATTATATTCATTAGGAAAAAAAAGCCCATGGACCATCTATCAATTCAATTTATTCAATTCAACAAAAAATGGAATTCTTGATCTTCAATTTCATTTCTTATTGATATTAATTGTTGAATTCAAAATTAGAATGTTCCTCCCATCATTTCTCATTAGCAATGCTATTCTTTTGATTCCAAACACAGTTTTCGTCACCTTAATCCCGAAATTAACACATGTGGCTAAACAACCTAGTATATTGATTGAATCAAACAAGTATAAACACCATTAAAACTATAAATCCATTTAAATCCATTAGTCAAAGGAGTCATTCATCACGGTTTCCATTCCGTGCAAATGTGAACTAGTTTATGTCTGAAATAATAAGACATTCAATTCACCTCATGTGAATTCGGCTCCTCTTATAGTTACCGAGACTTTTTGTCGTACAATAACTTTCAAATTACATTTTGCTTCTTACTTAATGATTATATTCATTAGGAAAACAAAGCCCATGGACCATCTATCAATTCAATTTATTCAATTCAACAAACCATGGAATTCTTGATCATCAATTTCATTTCTTATTGATACTAAGTGTTGAATTCAAAATTAGAAAGTTCCTCCCATCATTTCTCATTAGCAATGCTGTTCTTTTGACTCCAAACACAGTTTTTGTCACCTTGATCCTGAAATTAACACATGTGGCTAAACAACCTAGTATATTGATTGAATCAAACAAGTATAAACACCATTAAATCTCTAAATCCATTTAAATCCATCAGTCAAAGGAGTCATTCATCATGGTTTCCATTCCGTACAAATGTGAACTAGTTTAAGTCTGAAATAATAAGACATTAATTTCACCTCATGTGAATTCGGCTCCTCTTATAGTTACCGAGACTATTTTTCGTGCAATAACTTTCAAATTACATTTTGCTTCTTCCTTAATGATTATATTCATTAGGAAAAAAATGTCCATGCACCATCTATCACATGAATTCATTCAATTTAACAAACAATGGAATTCTTGATCTTCAATTTCATTTCTTATTGATATTAATTGTTGAATTCAAAATTAGAGAGTGCCTCCCATCATTTCTCATTAGCAATGCTATTTTTTTGACTCCGAACACACTTTTTGACACATTGATCATGAAATTAACACATGTGGCTAAACAACTTAGTATATTGATTGAATCAAACAAGTATAAACACCATTAAAACTCTAAATCCATTTAAATCCATCAGTCAAAGGAGTCATTCATCATGGATTCCATTCCCTACAAATGTGAACTAGCTTAAGTATGAAATAATAAGACATTCAATTCACCTCATGTGAATTCGGCACCTCTCATAGTTACCGAGACTATTTTTCGTGCAATAACTTTCAAATTACATTTTGCTTCTTCCTTAATGATTACACTCATTATAAAAAAAATGTCCATGCACCATCTATCACATGAATTCATTCAATTTCACAAACAACGGAATTCTTGATCTTCAATTTCATTTCTTATTGATATTAATTGTTGAATTAAAAATTAGAGAGTGCCTCCCATCATTTCTCGTTAGCAATGCTGTTCTTTTGACTCCAAACACACATTTTGACACATTGATCATGAAATTAACACATGTGGCTAACCAACCTAGTATATTGATTGAATCAAACAAGTATAAACACTATTAAAACTCTAAATCAATTTAAATCCATCAGTCAAAGGAGTCATTCATCATGATTTCCATTCCGCACAAATGTGAACTAGTTTAAGTCTGAAATAATAAGACATTCAATTCACCTCATGTGAATTCGGCTCCTCTTATAGTTACCGAGGCTATTTTTCGTGCAATAACATTCAAATTACATTTTGCTTCTTCCTTAATGATTATATTCATTAGGAAAAAAAAGCCCATGGACCATCTATCAATTCAATTTATTCAATTCAAGAAAAAATGGAATTCTTGATCTTCAATTTCATTTCTTATTGATATTAATTGTTGAATTCAAAATTAGAAAGTTCCTCCCATCATTTCTCATTAGCAATGCTGTTCTTTTCACTCCAAACACAGTTTTTGTCACCTTGATCATGAAATTAACACATGTGGCTAAACAACCTAGTATATTGATTGAATCAAACAAGTATAAACACCATTAAAACTCTAAATCCATTTAAATGCATCAGTCAAAGGAGTCATTCATCATGGATTCCATTCCCTACAAATGTGAACTAGTTTAAGTATGAAATAATAAGACATTCAATTCACCTCATGTGAATTCGGCTCCTCTCATCGTTACCGAGACTATTTTTCGTGCAATAACTTTCAAATTACATTTTGCTTCTTCCTTAATGATTATATTCATTAGGAAAAAAATGTCCATGCACCATCTATCACATGAATTCATTCAATTTAACAAACAATGGAATTCCTGATGTTCAATTTCATTTCTTATTGATATTAATTGTTGAATTCAAAATTAGAGAGTGCCTCCCATCATTTCTCATTAGCAATGCTATTCTTTTGACTCCAAACACACTTTTTGACACATTGATCATGAAATTAACACATGTGGCTAAACAACCTAGAATATTGAATGAATCAAACAATTATGAACACCATTAAATCTCTAAATCCATTTAAATCCATCAGTCAAAGGAGTCATTCATCATGGTTTCCATTCCGTACAAATGTGAACTAGTTTAAGCCTAAAATAATAAGACATTCAATTCACCTCATGTGAATTCGGCTCCTCTTATAATTACCGAGACTATTTTTCGTGCAATAACTTTCAAATTACATTTTGCTTCTTCCCTAATGATTATATTCATTATGAAAAAAAAAGCCCATGGACCATCTATCAATTCAATTCATTCAATTGAACAAACAATGGAGTGTTTTATCTTGAATTTCATTTCTTATTGATATTAATTGTTGAATGAAAAATTAGAAAGTGCCTCCCATCATTTCTCATTAGCAATGCTGTTATTTTGACTCCAAACACACTTCTTGACACATAGATCATGAAATTAACACATGTGGCAAAACAACCAAGTATATTGATTGAATCAAACAAGTATAAACACCATTAAAACTCTAAATCCATTTAAATCCATTAGTCAATGGAGTCATTCATCATGGTTTCCATTCCGTACAAATGTGAACTAGTTTAAGACTGAAATAATAAGACATTCAATTCACCTCATGTGAATTCGGTTCCTCTTATAGTTACCGAGACTATTTTTCGTGTAATAACATTCAAATTACATTTTGCTTCTTCCTTAATGATTATATTCATTAGGAAAAAAAAGCCCATGGACCATCTATCAATTCAATTTATTCAATTCAAGAAAAAATGGAATTCTTGATCTTCAATTTCATTTCTTATTGATATTAATTGTTGAATTCAAAATTAGAAAGTTCCTCCCATCATTTAACATTAGCAATGCTCTTCTTTTCACTCCAAACACAGTTTTTGTCACCTTGATCCTGAAATTAACACATGTGGCTAAACAACCTAGTATATTGATTGAATCAAACAAGTATAAACACCATTAAAACTCTAAATCCATTTAAATCCATCAGTCAAAGGAGTCATTCATCACAGTTTCCATTCCGTACAAATGTGAACTAGTTTAATTCTGAAATAATAACACATTCAATCCACGTCATGTGAATTAGGCTCCTCTTATTGTTACGAAGACTATTTTTTGTGGAATAACTTTCAAATTACATTTTGCTTCTTCCTTAATGATTATATTCATTATGAAAAAAAAAGCCCATGGACCATCTACCAATTCAATTCATTCAATTTAACAAACAATGGAGTGCTTGATCTTGAATTTCATTTCTTATTGATATTAATTGTTGAATGAAAAATTAGAAAGTACCTCCCATTATTTCTCATTAGCAATGCTGTTATTTTGACTCCAAACACACTTCTTGACACATAGATCATGAAATTAACACATGTGGCGAAACAACCTAGTATATTGATTGAATCAAACAATTATGAACACCATTAAATCTCTAAATCCATTTAAATCCATCAGTCAAAGGAGTCATTCATCATGGTTTCCATTCCGTACAAATGCAAACTAGTTTAAGTCTGAAATAATAAGACATTAATTTCACCTCATGTGAATTCGGCTCCTCTTATAGTTACCGAGACTATTTTTCGTGCAATAACTTTCAAATTACATTTTGCTTCTTCCTTAATGATTATATTCTTTAGGAGAAAAATGTCCATGCACCATCTATCACATGAATTCATTCAATTTAACAAACAATGGAATTCTTGATCTTCAATTTCATTTCTTATTGATATTAATTGTTGAATTCAAAATTAGAGAGTGCCTCCCATCATTTCTCATTAGCAATGCTATTCTTTTGACTCCAAACACACTTTTTGACACATTGATCATGAAATTAACACATGTGGCTAAACAACCTAGTATATTGAATGAATCAAACAAGTATAAACACCATTAAAACTCTAAATCCATTTAAATCCATCAGTCAAAGGAGTCATTCATCATGGTTTCCATTCCGTACAAATGTGAACTAGTTTAAGTCTAAAATAATAAGACATTCAATTCACCTCATGTGAATTCGGCTCCTCTTATAGTTACCGAGACTATTTTTCGTGCAATAACTTTCAAATTACATTTTGCTTCTTCCCTAATGATTATATTCATTATGAAAAAAAAGCCCATGGACCATCTTGCAATTTAATTTATTCAATTCAACAAACAATGGAATTCTTGATTTTCAACTTCATTTCTTATTGATATTAATTGTTGAATTCAAAATTAGAAAGTTCCTCCCATCATTTCTCATTAGCAATGCTGTTCTTTTGGCTCCAAACACAGTTTTTGTCACCTTGATCCTGAAATTAACACATGTGGCTAAACAACCTAGTATATTGATTGAATCAAACAAGTATAAACACCATTAAAACTCTAAATCCATTTAAATCCATCAGTCAAAGGAGTCATTCATCATGGTTTCCATTCCGTACAAATGTGAACTAGTTTAAGTCTGAAATAATAAGACATCCAATTCACCTCATGTGAATTCGGCTCCTCTTATAGTTGCCGAGACTATTTTTCGTGCATTAACTTTCAAATTACATTTTGCTTCTTACTCAATGATTATATTCATTAGGAAAAAAAAGCCCATGGAACATCTTGCAATTTAATTTATTCAATTCAACAAACAATGGAATTCTTGATTTTCAACTTCATTTCTTATTGATATTAATTGTTGAATTCAAAATTAGAAAGTTACTCCCATCATTTCTCATTAGCAATGCTGTTCTTTTGGCTCCAAACACAGTTTTTGTCACCTTGATCCTGAAATTCACACATGTGGCTAAACAACCTAGTATATTGATTGAATCAAACAAGTATAAACACCATTAAAACTCTAAATCCATTTAAATCCATCAGTCAAAGGAGTCATTCATCATGGTTTCCATTTTGTACAAATGTGAACTAGTTTAATTCCGAAATAATAACACATTCAATTCACGTCATGTGAATTAGGCTCCTCTTAATATTACCAAGACTATTTTTTGTGAAATAACTTTCAAATTACATTTTGCTTCTTCCTTAATGATTATATTGATTATGAAAAAGAAAAGCCCATGGACCATCTATCAATTCAATTCATTCAATTTAACAAACAATGGAGTGCTTAATCTTGAATTTCATTTCTTATTGGTATTAATTGTTGAATGAAAAATTAGAAAGTGCCTCCCATCATTTCTCATTAGCAATGCTGTTATTTTGACTCCAAACACACTTCTTAACACATAGATCATGAAATTAACACACGTGGAGAAACAACCTAGCATATTGATTGAATCAAACAAGTATAAACACCATTAAAACTCTAAATCCATTTAAATCCATCAGTCAAAGGAGTCATTCATCATGGTTTCCATTCCTTACAAATGTGAACTAGTTTAAGTCTTAAATACTAAGACATTCAATTCACCTCATGTTTATTCGGCTCCTCTTATAGTTACCGAGACTATTTTTCTTGCAATAACTTTCAAATTACATTTTGCTTCTTACTTAATGATTATATTCATTATGAAAAAAAAGCCCATGGACCATCTATCAATTCAATTTAATCAATTCAACAAACAATGGAATTCTTGATCTTCAATTTCATTTCTTATTGATATTAATTGTTGAATTCAAAATTAGAGAGTGCCTCCCATCATTTCTCATTAGCAATGCTATTCTTTTGACTCCAAACACACTTTTTGACACATTGATCATGAAATTAACACATGTGGCTAAACTACCTAGTATATTGATTGAATCAAACAAGTATAAACACCATTAAAACTCTAAATCCATTTAAATTCATTAGTTAAAGGAGTCAATCATCATGGTTTCCATTCCGTACAAATGTGAACTAGTTTAAGTCTAAAATAATAAGAGATTCAATTCACCTCATGTGAATTCGGCTCCTCTCATAGTTACCGAGACTATTTTTCGTACAATAACTTTGAAATTACATTTTGCTTCTTCCTTAATGATTATATTCATTATGAAAAAAATGTCCATGCACCATCTATCACATGCATTCATTCAATTTCACTATCAATGGAATTCTTGATCTTCAATTTCATTTCTTATTGATATTAATTATTGAATTAAAAATTAGAGAGTGCCTCCCATCATTTCTCATTAGCAATGCTGTTCTTTTGACTCCAAACACACATTTTGACACATAGATCATGAAATTAAAACATGTGCCTAAACAACCTAGTATATTGATTGAATCAAACAAGTATAAAAACCATTAAAACTCTAAATCCATTTAAATCCATCAGTCAAAGGAGTCATTCATCATGGTTTCCATTCCGTACAAATGTCAACTAGTTTAAGTCTGAAATAATAAGACATTCAATTCACCTCATGTGAATTCGGCTCCTCTTATAGTTACTGAGACTATTTTTCGTGCAATAACCTTCAAATTACATTTTGCTTCTTACTTAATGATTATATTCATTAGGAAAAAAAAGCCCATGGACCATCTGTCAATTCAATTTATTCAATTCAATAATCAATGGAATTCTTGATCTTCAATTTCATTTCTTATTGATATTAATTATTGAATTCAAAAGTAGAAAGTTCCTCCCATCATTTCTCATTAGCAATGCTGTTCTTTTGATTCCAAACACAGTTTTTGTCACCTTGATCCTGAAATTAACACATGTGGCTCAACAACCTAGTATATTGATTGAATCAAACAAGTATAAACACCATTAAAACTCTAAATCCATTTAAATCCATCAGTCAAAGGAGTCATTCATCATGGTTTCCATTCCGTACAAATGTCAACTAGTTTAAGTCTGAAATCATAAGACATTCAATTCACCTCATGTAAATTCGGCTCCTCTTATAGTTACCGAGACTATTTTTCGTCCAATAACATTCAAATTACATTTTGCTTCTTCCTTAATGATTATATTCTTTATGAAAAAAATGTCCATACACCATCTATCACATGAATTCATTCAATTTAACAAACAATGGAATTCTTGATCTTCAATTTCATTTATTATTGATATTAATTGTTGAATTAAAAATTAGAGAGTGCCTCCCATCATTTCTCATTAGCAATGTTGTTCTTTTGACTCCAAACACAGATTTTGACACATAGATCATGAAATTAAAACATGTGCCTAAACAACCTAGTATATTGATTGAATCAAACAAGTATAAAAACCATTAAAACTCTAAATCCATTTAAATCCATCAGTCAAAGGAGTCATTCATCATGGTTTCCATTCCGTACAAATGTCAACTAGTTTAAGTCTGAAATAATAAGACATTCAATTCACCTCATGTGAATTCGGCTCCTCTTATAGTTACCGAGACTATTTTTCGTGCAATAACCTTCAAATTACATTTTGCTTCTTACTTAATGATTATATTCATTAGGAAAAAAAAGCCCATGGACCATCTGTCAATTCAATTTATTCAATTCAACAATCAATGGAATTCTTGATCTTCAATTTCATTTCTTATTGATATTAATTATTGAATTCAAAAGTAGAAAGTTCCTCCCATCATTTCTCATTAGCAATGCTGTTCTTTTGATTCCAAACACAGTTTTTGTCACATTGATCATGAAATTAACACATGTGGCTAAACAACCTAGTATATTGATTGAATCAAACAAGTATAAACACCATTAAAACTCTAAATCCATTTAAATCCATTAGTCAATGGAGTCGTTCATCATGGTTTCCATTCCGTACAAATGTGAACTACTTTAAGTCTGAAATAATAAAACATTCAATTCACCTCATGTGAATTCGGCTCCTCTCATAGTTACCGAGACTATTTTTCGTACAATAACTTTGAAATTACATTTTGCTTCTTACTTAATGATTATCTTCATTAGGAAAAAAAGCCCATGGACCATCTATCAATTCAATTTATTCAATTCAACAAACAATGGAATTCTTGATCTTCAATGTCATTTCTTATTGATATTAATTGTTGAATTCAAAATTAGAAAGTTCCTCCCATCATTTCTCATTAGCAATGCTGTTCTTTTGACTCCAAACACAGTTTTTGTCACCTTCATCTTGAAATTAACACATGTGGCTAAACAACCTAGTATATTGATTGAATGAAACAAGTATAAACACCATTAAAACTCTAAATCCATTTAAATCCATCAGTCAAAGGAGTCATTCATCATGGTTTCCATTCCGTACAAATGTGAACTAGTTTAAGTCTGAAATAATAAGACATTCAATTCACCTCATGTGAATTCGGCTCCTCTTATAGTCACCGAGACTATTTTTCGTGCAATCATTTTCAAATTACATTTTGCTTCTTACTTAATGATTATCTTCATTAGGAAAAAAAGCCCATGGACCATCTATCAATTCAATTTATTCAATTCAACAAACAATGGAATTCTTGATCTTCAATTTCATTTCTTATTGATATTAATTGTTGAATTCAAAATTAGAAAGTGTCTCCCATCATTTCTCATTAGCAATGCTGTTCTTTTGACTCCAAACACACATTTTGACAAATTGATCATGAAATTAACACATGTGGCTAAACAACCTAGTATATTGATTGAATCAAACAAGTATAAACAGTATTAAACCTCTAAATCCATTTAAATCCATCAGTCAAAGGAGTCATTCATCATGGTTTCCATTCCGTACAAATGTGAACTAGTTTAAGTCTCAAATAATAGGACATTCAAATCACCTCATGTGAATTCAGCTCCTCTTATAGTTAACTGTCAAATTACATTTTGCTTCTTAATTAGTGTTTATATTCATTAAAAAAAAAAAGCCCATGGACCATCTATCAATTCAATTTATTCAATTTGACAAACAATGGAATTCTTGATCATCAATTTCATTTCTTATTGATATTAATTGTTGAATTAAAATTAGAGAGGTCCTCCCATCATTTCTCATTAGCAATGCTATTCTTTTGACTCCTCCCAAACACACTTTTTGACACATTGATCATGAAATTAACACATGTGGCTAAACAACCTAGTATATTGATTGAATCAAACAAGTATAAACACCATTAAAACACTAAATCCATTTAAATCCATCAGTCAAAGGAGTCATTCTTCATGGTTTCCATTCCGTACAAATGTGAACTAGTTTAAGTCTGAAATAATAAGACATTCAATTCACCTCATGTGAATTCGGCTCCTCTTATAGTTACCGAGACTATTTTTATTGCAATGACTTTCAAATTACATTTTTCTTCTTCCTTAATGATTATATTCATTATGAAAAAGTTGTCCATGCACCATCTATCACATGAATTAATTCAATTTCACAAACAATTGAATTCTTGATCATCAATTTCATTTGTTATTGATATTAATTGTTGAATTCAAAATTAGAGAGTGCCTCCCATCATTTCTCATTAGCAATGCTGTTCTTTTGACTCCAAACACACATTTTGACAAATTGATCATGAAATTAACACATGTGGCTAAACAACCTAGTATATTGATTGAATCAAACAAGTATAAACACCATTAAAACACTAAATCCATTTAAATCCATCAATCAAAGGAGTCATTCTTCATGGTTTCCATTCCGTACAAATGTGAACTAGTTTAAGTCTGAAATAATAAGACATTCAATTCACCTCATGTGAATTCGGATCCTCTTATAGTTACCGAGACTATTTTTCTTGCAATGACTTTCAAATTACATTTTTCTTCTTCCTTAATGATTATATTCATTATGAAAAAAATGTCCATGCACCATCTATCACATGAATTAATTCAATTTCACAAACAATTGAATTCTTGATCTTCAATTTCATTTGTTATTGATATTAATTGTTGAATTCAAAATTAGAGAGTGCCTCCCATCATTTCTCATTAGCAATGCTGTTCTTTTGACTCCAAACACACATTTTGACAAATTGATCATGAAATTAACACATGTGGCTAAACAACCTAGTATATTGATTGAATCAAACAAGTATAAACACCATTAAAACTCTAAATCCATTTAAATCCATCAGTCAAAGGAGTCATTCATTATGGTTTCCATTCCGTACAAATGTGAACTCGTTTAAGTCTGAAATAATAAGACATTCAATTCACCTCATGTGAATTCGGCTCCTCTTATAGTGACCGAGACTATTTTTCATGCAATCATTTTCAAATTACATTTTGCTTCTTACTTAATGATAATCTTCATTAGGAAAAAAAGCCCATGGACCATCTATCAATTCAATTTATTCAATTCAACAAACAATGGAGTTCTTGATTTTCAATTTCATTTCTTATTGATATTAATTGTTGAATTCAAAATTAGAAAGTTCCTCCCATCATTTCTCATTAGCAATGCTGTTCTTTTGACTCCAAACACAGTTTTTGTCACCTTGATCCTGAAATTAACACATGTGGCTAAACAACCTAGTATATTGATTGAATCAAACAAGTATAAACACCATTAAAACTCTAAATCCATTTAAATCCATCAGTCAAAGGAGTCATTCGTCATGGTTTCTATTCCGTACAAATGTGAACTAGTTTAAGTCTGAAATAATAAGACATTCAATTCACCACATGTGAATTCGGCTCCTCTTATAGTTACCGAGACTATTTTTCGTGCAATAACTTTCAAATTACATTTTGCTTCTTACTTAATGATTATATTGATTAGGAAAAAAAAGCCCATGGACCATCTATCAATTCAATTTATTCAATTCAACAAACAATGGAGTTCTTGATTTTCAATTTCATTTCTTATTGATATTAATTGTTGAATTCAAAATTAGAAAGTTCCTCCCATCATTTCTCATTAGCAATGCTGTTCTTTTGACTCCAAACACAGTTTTTGTCACCTTCATCCTGAAATTAACACATGTGGCTAAACAACCTAGTATATTGATTGAATCAAACAAGTATAAACACCATTAAAACTCTAAATCCATTTAAATCCATCAGTCAAAGGAGTCATTCATCATGGTTTCCATTCCGTACAAATGTGAACTAGTTTAAGTCTGAAATAATAAGACATTCATTTTACCTCATGTGAATTCGACTCCTCTTATAGTTACTGAGACTATTTTTCGTGCACTAACTTTCAAATTACATTTTTCTTCTTCCTTAATGATTATATTCATTAAGAAAAAAATGTCCATGCACCATCTATCACATGAATTCATTCAATTTAACAAACAATGGAATTCTTGATCTTCAATATCATTTCTTATTGATATTAATTGTTGAATTCAAAATTAGAGAGTGCCTCCCATCATTTCTCATTAGCAATACAGTTCTTTTGACTCCAAACACACTTTTTGACACATTGATCATGAAATTAACACATGTGGCTAAACAACCTCGTATATTGATTGAATCAAACAAGTATAAACACCATTAAAACTCTAAATCCATTTAAATCCATCAGTAAAAGGAGTCATTCATTATGGTTTCCATTCCGTACAAATGTGAACTAGTTTAAGTCTGAAATAATAAGACATTCAATTCACCTCATGTGAATTCGGCTCCTCTTATAGTTACCGAGACTATTTTTATTGCAATGACTTTCAAATTACATTTTTCTTCTTCCTTAATGATTATATTCATTATGAAAAAGTTGTCCATGCACCATCTATCACATGAATTAATTCAATTTCACAAACAATTGAATTCTTGATCATCAATTTCATTTGTTATTGATATTAATTGTTGAATTCAAAATTAGAGAGTGCCTCCCATCATTTCTCATTAGCAATGCTGTTCTTTTGACTCCAAACACACATTTTGACAAATTGATCATGAAATTAACACATGTGGCTAAACAACCTAGTATATTGATTGAATCAAACAAGTATAAACACCATTAAAACACTAAATCCATTTAAATCCATCAGTCAAAGGAGTCATTCTTCATGGTTTCCATTCCGTACAAATGTGAACTAGTTTAAGTCTGAAATAATAAGACATTCAATTCACCTCATGTGAATTCGGATCCTCTTATAGTTTACCGAGACTATTTTTTCTTGCAATGACTTTCAAATTACATTTTTCTTCTTCCTTAATGATTATATTCATTATGAAAAAAATGTCCATGCACCATCTATCACATGAATTAATTCAATTTCACAAACAATTGAATTCTTGATCTTCAATTTCATTTGTTATTGATATTAATTGTTGAATTCAAAATTAGAGAGTGCCTCCCATCATTTCTCATTAGCAATGCTGTTCTTTTGACTCCAAACACACATTTTGACAAATTGATCATGAAATTAACACATGTGGCTAAACAACCTAGTATATTGATTGAATCAAACAAGTATAAACACCATTAAAACTCTAAATCCATTTAAATCCATCAGTCAAAGGAGTCATTCATTATGGTTTCCATTCCGTACAAATGTGAACTCGTTTAAGTCTGAAATAATAAGACATTCAATTCACCTCATGTGAATTCGGCTCCTCTTATAGTGACCGAGACTATTTTTCATGCAATCATTTTCAAATTACATTTTGCTTCTTACTTAATGATAATCTTCATTAGGAAAAAAAGCCCATGGACCATCTATCAATTCAATTTATTCAATTCAACAAACAATGGAGTTCTTGATTTTCAATTTCATTTCTTATTGATATTAATTGTTGAATTCAAAATTAGAAAGTTCCTCCCATCATTTCTCATTAGCAATGCTGTTCTTTTGACTCCAAACACAGTTTTTGTCACCTTGATCCTGAAATTAACACATGTGGCTAAACAACCTAGTATATTGATTGAATCAAACAAGTATAAACACCATTAAAACTCTCTAAATCCATTTAAATCCATCAGTCAAAGGAGTCATTCGTCATGGTTTCTATTCCGTACAAATGTGAACTAGTTTAAGTCTGAAATAATAAGACATTCAATTCACCACATGTGAATTCGGCTCCTCTTATAGTTACCGAGACTACTATTTTTCGTTTGCAATAACTTTCAAATTACATTTTGCTTCTTACTTAATGATTATATTGATTAGGAAAAAAAAAGCCCATGGACCATCTATCAATTCAATTTATTCAATTCAACAAACAATGGAGTTCTTGATTTTTCAATTTCATTTCTTATTGATATTAATTGTTGAATTCAAAATTAGAAAGTTCCTCCCATCATTTCTCATTAGCAATGCTGTTCTTTTGACTCCAAACACAGTTTTTGTCACCTTCATCCTGAAATTAACACATGTGGCTAAACAACCTAGTATATTGATTGAATCAAACAAGTATAAACACCATTAAAACTCTAAATCCATTTAAATCCATCAGTCAAAGGAGTCATTCATCATGGTTTCCATTCTGTACAAATGTGAACTAGTTTAAGTCTGAAATAATAAGACATTCATTTTACCTCATGTGAATTCGACTCCTCTTATAGTTACTGAGACTATTTTTCGTGCACTAACTTTCAAATTACATTTTTCTTCTTCCTTAATGATTATATTCATTAAGAAAAAAATGTCCATGCACCATCTATCACATGAATTCATTCAATTTAACAAACAATGGAATTCTTGATCTTCAATATCATTTCTTATTGATATTAATTGTTGAATTCAAAATTAGAGAGTGCCTCCCATCATTTCTCATTAGCAATACAGTTCTTTTGACTCCAAACACACTTTTTGACACATTGATCATGAAATTAACACATGTGGCTAAACAACCTCGTATATTGATTGAATCAAACAAGTATAAACACCATTAAAACTCTAAATCCATTTAAATCCATCAGTAAAAGGAGTCATTCATTATGGTTTCCATTCCGTACAAATGTGAACTAGTTTATGTCTGAAATAATATGACATTCAATTCACCTCATGTGAATTCAGCTCCTCTTATAGTCACCGAGACTATTTTTCGTGCAATCATTTTCAAATTACATTTTGCTTCTTACTTAATGATTATCTTCATTAGGAAAAAAAGCCCATGGACCATCTATCAATTCAATTTATTCAATTCAACAAATAATGGAATTCTTGATCTTGAATTTCATTTCTTATTGATATTAATTGTTGAATGAAAAATTAGAAAGTGCCTCCCATCATTTCTCATTAGCAATGCTGTTATTTTGACTCCAAACACACTTCTTAACACATAGATCATGAAATTAATACACGTGGAGAAACAACCTAGCATATTGATTGAATCAAACAAGTATAAACACCATTAAAACTCTAAATCCATTTAAATCCATCAGTCAAAGGAGTCATTCATCATGGTTTCCATACCTTACAAATGTGAACTAGTTTAAGTCTTAAATACTAAGACATTCAATTCACCTCATGTTTATTCGGCTCCTCTTATAGTTACCGAGACTATTTTTCTTGCAATAACTTTCAAATTACATTTTGCTTCTTACTTAATGATTATATTCATTATGAAAAAAAAAAGCCCATGGACCATCTATCAATTCAATTTAATCAAATTCAACAAACAATGGAATTCTTGATCTTCAATTTCATTTCTTATTGATATTAATTGTTGAATTCAAAATTAGAGAGTGCCTCCCATCATTTCTCATTAGCAATGCTATTCTTTTGACTCCAAACACACTTTTTGACACATTGATCATGAAATTAACACATGTGGCTAAACAACCTAGTATATTGATTGAATCAAACAAGTATAAACACCATTAAAACTCTAAATCCATTTAAATTCATCAGTTAAGGGAGTCAATCATCATGGTTTCCATTCCGTACAAATGTGAACTAGTTTAAGTCTAAAATAATAAGAGATTCAATTCACCTCATGTGAATCCGGCTCCTCTCATAGTTACCGAGACTATTTTTCGTACAATAACTTTGAAATTACATTTTGCTTCTTCCTTAATGATTATATTCATTATGAAAAAAATGTCCATGCACCATCTATCACATGTATTCATTCAATTTCACTATCAATGGAATTCTTGATCTTCAATTTCATTTCTTATTGATATTAATTGTTGAATTAAAAATTAGAGAGTGCCTCCCATCATTTCTCATTAGCAATGCTGTTCTTTTGACTCCAAACACACATTTTGACACATAGATCATGAAATTAAAACATGTGCCTAAACAACCTAGTATATTGATTGAATCAAACAAGTATAAAAACCATTAAAACTCTAAATCCATTTAAATCCATCAGTCAAAGGAGTCATTCATCATGGTTTCCATTCCGTACAAATGTCAACTAGTTTAAGTCTGAAATAATAAGACATTCAATTTACCTCATGTGAATTCGGCTCCTCATATAGTTACCGAGATTATTTTTCGTGCAATAACATTCAAATTACATTTTGCTTCTTCCTTAATGATTATATTCATTATGAAAAAAATGTCCATGCACCATCTATCACATGAATTCATTCAATTTCACAAACAATGGAATTCTTGATCTTCAATTTCATTTCTTGTTGATATTAATTGTTGAATTGAAAATTAGAGAGTGCCTCCCATCATTTCTCGTTAGCAATGCTGTTCTTTTGAACCCAAACACACATTTTGACAAATTGATCATGAAATTAACACATGTGGCTAAACGACCTAGTATATTGATTGAATCAAACAAGTATAAACACCATTAAAACTCTAAATCCATTTAAATCCATCAGTCAAAGGAGTCATTCATCATGGTTTCCATTCCGTACAAATGTGAACTAGTTTATGTCTTAAATAATAAGACATTCAATTCACCTCATGTGAATTCGGCTCCTCATATAGTTACCGAGATTATTTTTCGTGCAATAACTTTCAAATTACATTTTGCTTCTTCCTTAATGATTATATTCATTATGAAAAAAATGTCCATGCACCATCTATCACATGAATTCATTCAATGTAACAAACAATGGAATTCTTGATCTTCAATTTCATTTCTTATTGATATTAATTGTTGAATTGAAAATTAGAGAGTGCCACCCATCATTTCTCATTAGCAATGCTGTTCTTTTGACTCCAAACACACTTTTTGACACATTGATCATGAAATTAACACATGTGGCTAAACAACCTAGTATATTGATTGAATCAAACAAGTATAAACACCATTAAAACTCTAAATCCATTTAAATCCATCAGTCAAAGGAGTCATTCATAATGGTTTCCATTCCATACAAATGTGAACTACTTTATGTCTGAAATAATAAGACATTCAACTCACCTCATGTGAATTCGGCTCCTCTTATAGTTACCGAGACTATTTTTCATGCAATAACTTTCAAATTACATTTTGCTTCTTCCTTAATGATTATATTCATTATGAAAAAAATGTCCATGCACCATCTATCACATGAATTCATTCAATTCCACAAACAATGGAATTCTTGATCTTCAATTTCATTTCTTGTTGATATTAATTGTTGAATTGAAAAGTAGAGAGTGCCTCCCATCATTTCTCATTAGCAACGCTGTTCTTTTGACCCCAAACACACATTTTGCCACATTGATCATGAAATTAATACATGTGGCTAAACAACCTAGTATATTGATTGAATCAAATAAGTATAAACACCATTAAAACTCTAAATCCATTTAAATCCATCAGTCAAAGGAGTCATTCATCATGGTTTCCTTTCCATACAAATGTGAACTAGTTTACGTCTGAAATAATAAGACATTCAATTCACCTCATGTGAATTCGGCTCCTCTTATAGTTACCGAGACTATTTTTCTTGCAATAACATTCAAACTACATTTTGCTTCTTCCTTAATGATTATATTCATTATGAAAAAAATGTCCATGCACCATCTATCACATGAATTCATTCAATTTAACAAACAATGGAATTCTTGATCTTCAATTTCATTTTGTTATTCATATTAATTGTTGAATTCAAAATTAGAGAGTGCCTCCCATCATTTCTCATTAGCAATGCTGTTCTTTTGACTCCAAACACACTTTTTGACACATTGATCATGAAATTAACACATATGGCTAAACAACCTAGTATATTGATTGAATCAAACAAGTATAAACACCATTAAAACTCTAAATCCATTTAAATCCATCAGTCAAAGGAGTCATTCATCATGGTTTCCATTCCGTACAAATGTGAACTAGTTTAATTCTAAAATAATAAGACATTCTATTCACCTCATGTGAATTAGGCTCCTCTTATTGTTATCAAGACTATTTGTCATGCAATAACTTTCAAATTACATTTTGCTTCTTCCTTAATGATTATATTCATGATGAAAACAATGCCCATGGACCATCTATCAATTCAATTCATTCAATTTAACAAACAATGGAGTGCTTGATCTTGAATTTCTTTTCTTATTGATATTCATTGTTGAATTCAAAATTAGAAAGTGCCTCCCATCATTTCTCATTAGCAATGCTGTTATTTTGACTCCAAACACACTTCTTGACACATAGATCATGAAATTAACACATGTGGCGAAACAATCTAGTATATTGATTGAATCAAACAATTATGAACACGATTAAATCTCTAAATCCATTTAAATCCATCAGTCAAAGGAGTCATTCATCATGGATTCCATTCCGTACAAATGTGAACTCGTTTAAGTCTGAAATAATAAGACATTCAATTCACCTCATGTGAATTCGGCTCCTCTTATAGTTACCGAGACTATTTTGCGTGCAATAACTTTGAAATTACATTTTGCTTCTTCCTTAATGATTTTATTCATTATGAAAAAAATGTCCATGCACCATCTATCACATGAATTCATTCAATTTCACAAACAAGGGAATTCTTGATCTTCAATTTCATTTCTTATTGATATTAATTGTTGAATTGAAAATTAGAGAGTGCCACCCATCATTTCTCATTAGCAATGCTGTTCTTTTGACTCCAAACACACATTTTGACACATTGATCATGAAATTAACACATGTGACTAAACAGCTTAGTATATTGATTGAATCAAACAAGTATAAACACCATTAAAACTCTAAATCCATTTAAATCAATGAGTCAAAGGAGTCATTCATCATGCTTTCCATTCCGTACAAATGTGAACTAGTTTAAGTTTGAAATAATAAGACATTCAATTCACCTCAAGTGAATTCGGTTCCTCTTATAGTTACCGAGACTATTTTTCGTGCAATAACTTTCAAATTACATTTTGCTTCTTACTTAATGATTATATTCATTAGGAAAAAAAAGCCCATGGACCATCTATCAATTCAATTTATTCAATTCAATAAACAATGGAATTCTTGATCTTCAATTTCATTTCTTATTGATATTAATTGTTGAATTCTAAATTAGAAAGTTCCTCCCATCATTTCTCATTAGCAATGCTGTTCTTTTGACTCCAAACACAGTTTTTGTCACCTTGATCATGAAATTAACACATGTGGCTAAACAACCTAGTATATTGATTGAATCAAACAAATATAATCTCCATTAAAACTCCAAATCCATTTAAATCCATCAGTTAAAGGAGTCATTCATCATGGTTTCCATTCCGTACAAATGTGAACTAGTTTAATTCCGAAATAATAACACATTCAATTCACGTCATGTGAATTAGGCTCCTCTTATTGTTACCAAGACTATTTTTTGTGGAATAACTTTTAAATTACATTTTGCTTCTTCCTTAACGATTATATTCATTATGAAAAAAAAAGCCCATGGACCATCTATCAATTCAATTCATTCAATTTAACAAACATGGAGTTCTTGATCTTGAATTTCATTTCTTATTGATATTAATTGTTGAATGAAAAATTAGAAAGTGCCTCCCATCATTTCTCATTAGCAATGCTGTTATTTTGACTCCAAACACACTTCTTGACACATAGATCATGAAATTAACACATGTGGCTAAACAACCTAGTATATTGATTGAATCAAACAATTATGAACACGATTAAATCTCTAAATCCATTTAAATCCATCAGTCAAAGGAGTCCTTCATCATGTTTTCCATTCCGTACAAATGTGAACTAGTTTCAGTCTAAAATAATAAGACATTCAATTCAGCTCATGTGAATTCGGCTCCTCTTATTGTTACCAAGACTATTTTTCGTGCAATAACATTCAAATTACATTTTGCTTCTTCCTTAATGATTCTATTCATTATGGAAAAAATGCCGATGGACCATCTATCACATGAATTCATTCAATTTCACAAACAATGGAATTCTTGATCTTCAATTTCACTTCTTATTGATATTAATTGTTGAATTGAAAATTAGAGAGTGCCTCCCATCATTTCTCATTAGCAATGCTGTTCTTTTGACTCCAAACACACATTTTGACACATTGATCATGAAATTAACACATGTGACTAAACAACTTAGTATATTGATTGAATCAAACAAGTATAAACACCATTAAAACTCTAAATCCATTTAAATCCATCAGTCAAAGGAGTCATTCATCATGCTTTCCATTCCGTACAAATGTGAACTAGTTTAAGTTTGAAATAATAAGACATTCAATTCACCTCAAGTGAATTCGGTTCCTCTTATAGTTACCGAGACTATTTTTCGTGCAATAACTTTCAAATTACATTTTGCTTCTTACTTAATGATTATATTCATTAGGAAAAAAAAGCCCATGGACCATCTATCAATTCAATTTATTCAATTCAATAAACAATGGAATTCTTGATCTTCAATTTCATTTCTTATTGATATTAATTGTTGAATTCTAAATTAGAAAGTTCCTCCCATCATTTCTCATTAGCAATGCTGTTCTTTTGACTCCAAACACAGTTTTTGTCACCTTGATCCTGAAATTAACACATGTGGCTAACCAACCTAGTATATTGATTGAATCAAACAAATATAATCTCCATTAAAACTCCAAATCCATTTAAATCCATCAGTTAAAGGAGTCATTCATCATGGTTTCCATTCCGTACAAATGTGAACTAGTTTAATTCCGAAATAATAACACATTCAATTCACGTCATTTGAATTAGGCTCCTCTTATTGTTACCAAGACTATTTTTTGTGGAATAACTTTTAAATTACATTTTGCTTCTTCCTTAACGATTATATTCATTATGAAAAAAAAAGCCCATGGACCATCTATCAATTCAATTCATTCAATTTAACAAACATGGAGTTCTTGATCTTGAATTTCATTTCTTATTGATATTAATTGTTGAATGAAAAATTAGAAAGTGCCTCCCATCATTTCTCATTAGCAATGCTGTTATTTTGACTCCAAACACACTTCTTGACACATAGATCATGAAATTAACACATGTGGCTAAACAACCTAGTATATTGATTGAATCAAACAATTATGAACACGATTAAATCTCTAAATCCATTTAAATCCATCAGTCAAAGGAGTCCTTCATCATGTTTTCCATTCCGTACAAATGTGAACTAGTTTCAGTCTAAAATAATAAGACATTCAATTCAGCTCATGTGAATTCGGCTCCTCTTATTGTTACCAAGACTATTTTTCGTGCAATAACATTCAAATTACATTTTGCTTCTTCCTTAATGATTCTATTCATTATGGAAAAAATGCCGATGGACCATCTATCACATGAATTCATTCAATTTCACAAACAATGGAATTCTTGATCTTCAATTTCATTTCTTATTGATATTAATTGTTGAATTGAAAATTAGAGAGTGCCTCCCATCATTTCTCATTAGCAATGCTGTTCTTTTGACTCCAAACACAGTTTTTGTCACCTTGATCCTGAAATTAACACATGTGGCTAAACAACCTAGTATATTGATTGAATCAAACAAGTATAAACACCATTAAAACTCTAAATCCATTTAAATCCTTCAGTCAAAGGAGTCATTCATCACTGTTTCCATTCCGTACAAATGTGAACTAGTTTAATTCCAAAATAATAACACATTCAATTCACATCATGTGAATTAGGCTCCTTTTATTGTTACCAAGACTATTCTTCGTGGAATAACTTTCAAATTACATTTTTCTTCTTCCTTAATGATTATATTCTTTATGAAAAAAAAAAAAGCCCATGGACCATCTATCAATTCAATTCATTCAATTTAACAAACAATGGAGTGCTTAATCTTGAATTTCATTTCTTATTGATATTAATTGTTGAATGAAAAATTAGAAAGTGCCTCCCATCATTTCTCATTAGCAATGCTGTTATTTTGACTCCAAACACACTTCTTGACACATAGATCATGAAATTAACACATGTGGCAAAACAACCTAGTACATTCATTGAATCAAACAATTATGAACACGATTAAATCCCTAAATCCATTTAAATCCATCAGTCAAAGGAGTCATTCATCGTGGTTTCCATTCCGTACAAATGTGAACTAGTTTAAGTCTGAAATAATAAGACATTCATTTGACCTCATGTGAATTCGGCTCCACTTATAATTACCGAGACTACTTTTCATGCAATAACTTTCAAATTACATTTTGCTTCTTCCTTAATGATTATATTCATTATGAAAAAAATGTCTATGCACCATATATCACATGAATTCATTCAATTTAACAAACAATGGAATTCTTGATCTTCAATTTCATTTCTTATTGATATTAATTGTTGAATTCAAAATTAGAGTGTGCCTCCCATCATTTCTCATTAGCAATGCTGTTCTTTTGACTCCAAACACATTTTTTGACACATTGATCATGAAATTAACACATGTGGCTAAACAACCTAGTATATTGATTGAATCAAACAAGTATAAACACCATTAAAACTCTAAATCCATTTAAATCCATCAGTCAAAGGAGTCGTTCATCATGCTATCCATTCCATGCGACTGTGAACATGTTTAATTCTGAAATAATAAGACATTCTATTCACCCCATGTGAATTAGGCTCCTCTTATTGTTACCAAGACTATTTGTCATGCAATAGCTTTCAAATTACATTTTGCTTCTTCCTTAATGATTATATTCATTATGAAAAAAATGTCCATGCACCATCTATCACATGAATTCATTCAATTACACAAACAATGGAATTCTTGATCTTCAATTTCATTTCTTATTGACATTAATTGTTGAATTGAAAATTAGAGAGTGCCTCCCATCATTTCTCATTAGCAATGCTGTTCTTTTGACTCCAAACACACTTTTTGACACATTGATCATGAAATTAACACATGTGGCTAAACAACCTAGTATATTGATTGAATCAAACAAGTATAAACACCATTAAAACTCTAAATCCATTTAAATCCATCAGTCAAAGGAGTCATTCATCATGGTTTCCATTCCGTACAAATGTGAACTAGTTTAAGTCTGAAATAATAAGACATTCAATTCACCTCATGTGAATTCGGCTCCTCTTATAGTTACCGAGACTATTTTTCGTGCAATAACTTTCAAATTACATTTTGCTTCTTCCTTAATGATTATATTCATTATGAAAAAAATGTCCATGCACCATCTATCACATGAATTCATTCAATTTCACAAACAATGGAATTCTTGATCTTCAATTTCATTTCTTATTGATATTAATTGTTGAATTCAAAATTAGAGAGTGCCTCCCATCATTTCTCATTAGCAATGTTGTTCTTTTGACACCAAACACACTTTTTGACACATTGATCATGAAATTAACACATGTGGCTAAACAACCTAGTATATTGATTGAATCAAACAAGTATAAACACCATTAAAACTCTAAGTCCATTTAAATCCATCAGTCAAAGGAGTCATTCATCATGGTTTCCATTCCGTAAAAATGTGAACTAGTTTAAGTCTGAAATAATAAGACATTCAATTCACCTCATGTGAATTAGGCTCCTCTTATAGTTACGGAGACTATTTTTCGTGCAATAACTTTCAAATTACATTTTGCTTCTTCCTTAATGATTATATTCATTATGAACAAAATGTCCATGCACCATCTATCACATGAATTCATTTAATATAACAAACAATGGAATTCTTTATCTTCAATTTCATTTCTTATTGATATTAATTGTTGAATTCAAAATTAGAGAGTGCCTCCCATCATTTCTCATTAGCAATGCTGTTCTTTTGACTCCAAACACACTTTTTGACACATTGATCATGAAATTAACACATGTGGCTAAACAACCTAGTATATTGATTGAATCAAACAAGTATAAACGCCATTAAAACTCTAAATCCATTTAAATCCATCAGTCAAAGGAGTCATTCATCACGGTTTCCATTCCGTACAAATGTGAACTAGTTTAATTCCAAAATAATAACACATTCAATTCACATCATGTGAATTAGGCTCCTCTTATTGTTACCAAGTCTATTTTTCGTGCAATAACTTTCAAATTACATTTTGCTTCTTACTTAATGATTATATTCATTAGGAAAAAAAAAGCCCATGAACCATCTATCAATTCAATTTATTCAATTCAACAAACAATGGAATTCTTGATCTTCAATTTCATTTCTTATTGATATTAATTGTTGAATTGAAAATTAGAGAGTGCCACCCATCATTTCTCATTAGCAATGCTGTTCTTTTGACTCCAAACACACATTTTGACACATTGATCATGAAATTAACACATGTGACTAAACAACCTAGTATATTGATTGAATCAAACAAGTATAAACACCATTAAAACTCTAAATCCATTTAAATCCATCAGTCAAAGGAGTCATTCATCACGGTATGCATTCCATGCGACTGTGAACTTGTTTAATTCTGAAATAATAAGACATTCTATTCACCTCATGTGAATTAGGCTCCTCTTATTGTTACCAAGACTATTTGTCATGCAATAACTTTCAAATTACATTTTGCTTCTTCCTTAATCATTATATTCATTATGAAAACAATGCCCATGGACCATCTATCAATTCAATCCGTTCAATTTAACAAACAATGGAGTGCTTGATCTTGAATTTCTTTTCTTATGGATATTAATTGTTGAATTCAAAATTAGAAAGTGCCTCCCATCATTTCTCCTTAGCAATGCTGTTCTTTTGACTCGAGACACACTTTTTCACACATTGATCATGAAATTAACACATGTGGCTAGACAATCTAGTATATTCATTGAATCAAACAACTATAAACTCCATTAACACCTTAAATCCATTTAAATCCATCAGTAAAAGGAGTCATTCATCATGGTTTCCATTCCATACAAATGTGAACTTGTTTAATTCTAAAATAATAAGACATTCTATTCACCTCATGTGAATTAGGCTCCTCTTATTGTTACCAAGACTATTTGTCAGGCAATAACTTTCAAATTACATTTTGCTTCTTCCTTAATGATTATATTCATTGTGAAAAAAAGAAGCCCATGGACCATCTTTCAATTCAATTCATTCAATTTAACAAACAATGGAGTGCTTGATCTTGAATTTCATTTCTTATTGATATTAATTGTTGAATGAAAAATTAGAAAGTGCCTCCCATCATTTCTCATTAGCAATGCTGTTATTTTGACTCCAAACACACTTCTTGACACTTAGATCAAGAAATTAACACATGTGGCGAAACAACCTAACATATTGATTGAATCAAACAATTATGAACACGATTAAATCTCTAAATCCATTTAAATCCATCAGTCAAAGGAGTCATTCATCATGGTTTCCATTCCGTACAAATGTGATCTAGTTTAAGTCTGAAATAATAAGACATTCGTTTCACCTCATGTGAATTCGGCTCCTCTTATAGTTACAGAGACTATTTTTCGTGAAATAACTTTCAAAGTACATTTTGCTTCTTCCTTAATGATTATATTCAATAAGAAAAAAAATGTCCATGCACCATCTATCACATGAATTCATTCAATTTAACAAACAATGGAATTCTTGATCTTCAATTTCATTTCTGATTAATATTAATTGTTGAATTCAAAATTAGGGAGTGCCTCCCATCATTTCTCATTAGCAATGCTGTTCTTTTGACTCCAAACACACTTTTTGACACATTGATCATGAAATTAACACATGTGGCTAAACAACCTAGTATATTGATTGAATAAAACAAGTATGAAAACACCATTAAAACTCTAAATCCATTTAAATCCATCAGTCAAAGGAGTCATTCATCATGGTATGCATTCCATGCGAATGTGAACTTGTTTAATTCTGAAATAATAAGACATTCTATTCACCTCATGTGAATTAGGCTCCTCTTATTGTTACCAAGACTGTTTGTCATGCAATAACTTTCAAATTACATTTTGCTTCTTCCTTAATGATTATATTCATTATGAAAAAAAAGCCCATGGACCATCTATCAATTCAATTCATTCAATTTAACAAACAATGGAGTGCTTGATCTTGAATTTCATTTCTTATTGATATTAATTGTTGAATTCAAAATTAGAAAGTTCCTCCCATCGTTTCTCATTAGCAATGCTTTTCTTTTGACTCCAAACACAATTTTTGTCACCTTGATCTTGAAATTAACACATATGGCTAAACAACCTACTATATTGATTGAATCAAACAAGTATAAACAGCATTAAAACTCTAAATCCATTTACATCCATCAGTCAAAGGAGTCATTCATCATGGTTTTCATTCCATACAAATGTGAACTAGTTTAATTCTGAAATAATAAGACATTCAATTCACGTCATGCGAATTCGGCTCCTCTTATTGTTACCAAGACAATTTTTCGTGGAATAACTTTCAAATTACATTTTGCTTCTTCCTTAATGATTATATTCATTATGAAAAAAATGCCCATGGACCATCTATCAATTCAATTCGTTCAAATTAACAAACAATGGAGTCCTTGATCTGGAATTTCATTTCTTATTGATATTAATTGTTGAATTCAAAATTAGAAATTGCCTCCCATCATTTCTCATTAGCAATGCTGTTCTTTTGACTCCAAAACACATTTGTGGCTAAACAACCTAGTATATTGATTGAATCAAACAATTATGACGACAATGAAAACTCTAAATCCATTTAAATCCATCAGTCAAAGGAGTCATTCATCATGGTTTCCATTCGGTGTAAATGTGAACTAGTTTAATTTAGATATAATAAGACATTCTATTCACCTCATGTGAATTAGGCTCCTTTTATTGTTACGAAGACTATTTGTCATGCAATAACTTTCAAATTACATTTTGCTTCTTCCTTAATGATTATATTCATTATGAAAAAAATGTCCATGGACCATATATCACATGAATTCATTCAATTTAACAAACAATGGAATTCTTGATCTTCAATTTCATTTCTTATTGATATTAATTGTTGAATTCAAAATTAAAGAGTGCCTCCCATCATTACTCTTTAGCAATGCTGTTCTTTTGACTTCAAACACACTTTTTGACACATTGATCATGAAATTAACACATGTGGCTAAACAACCTAGTATATTGATTGAATTAAACAAGTATAAACACCTTTAAAACTCTAAATCCATTTAAATCCATCAGTCAAATGAGTCATTCATCGTGGTTTCCATTCCGTACAAATGTGAATTAGTTTAAGTCAGAAATAATAAGACATTCAATTCACCTCATGTGAATTCGGCTCCTCTTATAGTTACTGAGACTATTTTTCGTGCAATAACTTTCAAATTACATTTTGCTTCTTCCTTAATCATTATATTCATTATGAAAAAAATGCCCATGGACCATCTATCAATTCAATTCATTCAAATTAACAAACAATGGAGTCCTTGATCTTGAATTTCATTTCTTATTGATATTAATTGTTGAATTCAAAATTAGAAATTGCCTCCCATCATTTCTCATTAGCAATGCTGTTCTTTTGACTCCAAACACACTTCTTGATACATTGATTATGAAATTAACATATGTGGCTAAACAACCTAGTATATTTATTGAATCAAACAATTATGACGACAATGAAAACTCTAAATCCATTTAAATCCATCAGTCAAATGAGTCATTCATCATGGTTTCCATTCCGTACAAATGTGAACTAGTTTAAGTCGGAAATAATAAGACATTCAATTCACCTCATGTGAATTCGGCTCCTCTTATAGTTACTGAGACTATTTTTCATGCAATAACTTTCAAATTACATTTTGCTTCTTCCTTAATCATTATATTCATTATGAAAAAAATGCCCATGGACCATCTATCAATTCAATTCATTCAAATTAACAAACAATGGAGTGCTTGATCTTGAATTTCTTTTCTTATTGATATTAATTGTTGAATTTAAAATTAGAAAGTGCCTCCCATCATTTCTCCTTAGCAATGCTGTTCTTTTGACTCGAAACACACTTTTTGACACATTGATCATGGAATTAATACATGTGGCTAGACAATCTAGTATATTCATAGAATCAAACAACTATAAACTCCATTAACACTCTAAATCCATTTAAATCCATCAGTCAAAGGAGTCATTCATCATGGTTTCCATTCCGTACCAATGTGAACTTGTTTAATTCTAAAATAATAAGACATTCTATTCACCTCATGTGAATTAGGCTCCTCTTATTGTTACCAAGACTATTTGTCATGCAATAACTTTCAAATTACATTTTGCTTCTTCCTTAATGATTATATTCATTATGAAAAAAATGCCCATGGACCATCTATCAATTCAATTCATTCAATTTAACAAACAATGGAGTGCTTGATCTTGAATTTCATTTCTTATTGATATTAATTGTTGAATTCAAAATTAGAAAGTGCCTCCCATCATTTCTCATTAGCAATGCTGTTCTTTTGACTCCAACTACACTTTTTGTCACATTGATCCTGAAATTAACACATGTGGCTAAACAACCTAGTATATTGATTGAATCAAACAAGTATAAACACCATTAAAACTCTAAATCGATTTCAACCCATTAGTCAAAGGAGTCATTCATCATGGTTTCCATTCCGTACAAATGTGAACTAGTTAAATTATGAAATAATAAGACATTCAATTCACGTCATGTGAATTAGGCTCCTCTTATTGTTACCAAAACTATTTTTCATGGAATAACTTTCAAATTACATTTTGCTTCTTCCTTAATGATTATATTCATTATGAAAAAAATGCCCATGGACCATCAATCACATGAATTCATTCAATTTAACAAATAATGGAGTGCTTGATCTTCAATTTCTTTTCTTCTTGATACTAATTATTGAATTCAAAATTTGGGAGTGCCTCCCATCATTTCTCATTAGCAATGCTGTTCTTTTGACTCCAAACACACTTTTTGACACATTGATCATGAAATTAACACATGTGGCTAAACAAACTACTTTATTGATTGAATCAAACAAGTATAAATACCACTAAAACTCTAAATCCATTTAAATCCATCAATCAAAGGAGTCGTTCATCATGGTATGCATTCCATGCAAATGTGAACTTGTTTAATTCTGAAATAATAAGACATTCTATTCACCTCATATGAATTAGGTTCCTCTTATTGTTACGAAGACAATTTGTCATGCAATAACTTTCAAATTAAATTTTGCTTCTTCCTTAATGATTAAATTCATTATTAAAAAAATGCCCATGGACCATCTATCAATTCCATTCATTCAATTTAACAAACAATGGAGTGCTTCTTCTACAATTTCAGTTCTTATTGATATTAATTGTTGAATTCAAATTAGAGAGTGCCTCCCATCATTTCTCATTAGTAATGCTGTTCTTTTGACTCCAAACACACTTGTTGACACATTGATCATGAAATTAACACATGTGGCTAAACAACCTAGTATATTGATTGAATCAAATAGGTATAAACACCATTATAACTCTAAATCCATTTAAATCCATCAGTCAAAGTAGTCATTCATCATGGTATGCAATCCATCCAAATGTGAACTAGTTTAATTCTGAAATAATAAGACATTCAATTCACCTCATGTCAATTAGGCTCCTCTTATTGTTACCAACACTATTTTTCGTAGAATAACTATCAAATTACACTTTGCTTCTTCCTTAATGATTATATTCATTCTGAAAAAAAAAATGCCCATGGACCATCTATCAATTCCATTCATTCAATTTAACAAACAATGGAGTGCTTGATCTACAATTTCGTTTCTTCTTGATATTAATTGTTGAATTCAAAATTAGAAAGTGCCTCCCATCATTTCTCATTAGCAATGTTGTTCTTTTGACACCAACCACACTTTTTGTCACATTGATCCTGAAATTAACACATGTGGCTAAACAACCTAGTATATTGATTGAATCAAACAAGTATATACACCATTAAAACTTTAAATCCATTTAAATCCATGAGTCAAAGGAGTCATTCATCATGGTTTCCATTCCGTACAAATGTGACCTAGTTTAATTCTGAAATAATAAGACATTCAATTCACCTCATGTGAATTAGGATCCTCTTCTTTGTTACCAAGTCTCTATTTTTCGTGCAATAACTTTCAAATTACATTTTGCTTCTTACTTAATGATTATATTCATTAGGAAAAAAAAGCCCATAGACCATCGATCAATTCAATTTATTCAATTCAACAAACAATGGAATTCTTGATCTTCAATTTCATTTCTTATTGATATTAATTGTTGAATTGAAAAATTAGAGAGTGCCTCCCATCATTTCTCATTAGCAATGCTGTTCTTTTGACTCCAAAACACATTTTTGGACACATTCATCATGAAATTAACACATGTGGCTAAACAACCTAGTATATTCATTGAATCAAACAAGTATAAACACCATTAAAACTCTAAATCCATTTAAATCCATCAGTCAAAGGAGTCGTTCATCATGCTATCCATTCCATGCGACTGTTAACATGTTTAATTCTGAAATAATAAGACATTCAATTCACCCCATGTGAATTAGGCTCCTCTTATTGTTACCAAGACTATTTGTCATGCAATAGCTTTCAAATTACATTTTGCTTCCTCCTTAATGATTATATTCATTCTGAAAAAAAAAATGCCCATGGACCATCTATCAATTCCATTCATTCATTTTAACAAACAATGGAGTGCTTGATCTACAATTTCATTCATTTCTTGATTGATATTAATTGTTGAATTCAAAATTAGAAAGTGCCTCCCATCATTTCTCATTAGCAATGTTGTTCTTTTGACACGAACCACACTTTTTGTCAAATTGATCCTGAAATTAACACATGTGGCTAAACAACCTAGTATATTGATTGAATCAAACAAGTATATACACCATTAAAACTTTAAATCCATTTAAATCCATGAGTCAAAGGAGTCATTCATCATGGTTTCCATTCCGTACAAATGTGAACTAGTTTAATTTTGAAATAATAAGACATTCAATTCACCTCATGTGAATTAGGATCCTCTTATTGTTACCAACTATATTTTTCGTACAATAACTTTCAAATTACATTTTGCTTCTTACTTAATGATTATATTCATTAGGAAAAAAAATCCCATAGACCATCTATCAATTCAATTTATTCAATTCAACAAACAATGGAATTCTTGATCTTCAATTTCATTTCTTATTGATATTAATTGTTGAATTGAAAATTAGAGAGTGCCTCCCATCATTTCTCATTAGCAATGCTGTTCTTTTGACTTCAAACAGACATTTTGACACATTGATCATGAAATTAACACATGTGGCTAAACAACCTAGAATATTGATTGAATCAAACAATTATGACCATGATTAAAACTCTAAATCCATTTAAATCCATCAGTCAAAGGAGTCATTCATCATGATTTCCATTCTGTACAAATATCAACTAGTTTAATTCCGAAATAATAAGACATTCAATTCACCTCATGTGAATTCGGCTCCTCTTATAGTTACTGAGACTATTTTTCGTGCAATAACTTTCAAATTACATTTTGCTTCTTCCTTAATCATTATATTCATTATGAAAAAAATGCCCATGGACCATCTATCAATTCAATTCATTCAAATTAACAAACAATGGAGTCCTTGATCTTGAATTTCATTTCTTATTGATATTAATTGTTGAATTCAAAATTAGAAATTGCCTCCCATCATTTCTCATTAGCAATGCTGTTCTTTTGACTCCAAACACACTTCTTGATACATTGATTATGAAATTAACATATGTGGCTAAACAACCTAGTATATTTATTGAATCAAACAATTATGACGACAATGAAAACTCTAAATCCATTTAAATCCATCAGTCAAATGAGTCATTCATCATGGTTTCCATTCCGTACAAATGTGAACTAGTTTAAGTCGGAAATAATAAGACATTCAATTCACCTCATGTGAATTCGGCTCCTCTTATAGTTACTGAGACTATTTTTCATGCAATAACTTTCAAATTACATTTTGCTTCTTCCTTAATCATTATATTCATTATGAAAAAAATGCCCATGGACCATCTATCAATTCAATTCATTCAAATTAACAAACAATGGAGTGCTTGATCTTGAATTTCTTTTCTTATTGATATTAATTGTTGAATTTAAAATTAGAAAGTGCCTCCAATCATTTCTCCTTAGCAATGCTGTTCTTTTGACTCGAAACACACTTTTTGACACATTGATCATAGAATTAATACATGTGGCTAGACAATCTAGTATATTCATTGAATCAAACAACTATAAACTCCATTAACACTCTAAATCCATTTAAATCCATCAGTCAAAGGAGTCATTCATCATGGTTTCCATTCCGTACCAATGTGAACTTGTTTAATTCTAAAATAATAAGACATTCTATTCACCTCATGTGAATTAGGCTCCTCTTATTGTTACCAAGACTATTTGTCATGCAATAACTTTCAAATTACATTTTGCTTCTTCCTTAATGATTATATTCATTATGAAAAAAATGCCCATGGACCATCTATCAATTCAATTCATTCAATTTAACAAACAATGGAGTGCTTGATCTTGAATTTCATTTCTTATTGATATTAATTGTTGAATTCAAAATTAGAAAGTGCCTCCCATCATTTCTCATTAGCAATGCTGTTCTTTTGACTCCAACTACACTTTTTGTCACATTGATCCTGAAATTAACACATGTGGCTAAACAACCTAGTATATTGATTGAATCAAACAAGTATAAACACCATTAAAACTCTAAATCGATTTCAACCCATTAGTCAAAGGAGTCATTCATCATGGTTTCCATTCCGTACAAATGTGAACTAGTTAAATTATGAAATAATAAGACATTCAATTCACGTCATGTGAATTAGGCTCCTCTTATTGTTACCAAAACTATTTTTCATGGAATAACTTTCAAATTACATTTTGCTTCTTCCTTAATGATTATATTCATTATGAAAAAAATGCCCATGGACCATCAATCACATGAATTCATTCAATTTAACAAATAATGGAGTGCTTGATCTTCAATTTCTTTTCTTCTTGATACTAATTATTGAATTCAAAATTTGGGAGTGCCTCCCATCATTTCTCATTAGCAATGCTGTTCTTTTGACTCCAAACACACTTTTTGACACATTGATCATGAAATTAACACATGTGGCTAAACAAACTACTTTATTGATTGAATCAAACAAGTATAAATACCACTAAAACTCTAAATCCATTTAAATCCATCAGTCAAAGGAGTCGTTCATCATGGTATGCATTCCATGCAAATGTGAACTTGTTTAATTCTGAAATAATAAGACATTCTATTCACCTCATATGAATTAGGTTCCTCTTATTGTTACGAAGACAATTTGTCATGCAATAACTTTCAAATTACATTTTGCTTCTTCCTTAATGATTAAATTCATTATTAAAAAAATGCCCATGGACCATCTATCAATTCCATTCATTCAATTTAACAAACAATGGAGTGCTTCTTCTACAATTTCAGTTCTTATTGATATTAATTGTTGAATTCAAATTAGAGAGTGCCTCCCATCATTTCTCATTAGTAATGCTGTTCTTTTGACTCCAAACACACTTGTTGACACATTGATCATGAAATTAACACATGTGGCTAAACAACCTAGTATATTGATTGAATCAAATAGGTATAAACACCATTATAACTCTAAATCCATTTAAATCCATCAGTCAAAGTAGTCATTCATCATGGTATGCAATCCATCCAAATGTGAACTAGTTTAATTCTGAAATAATAAGACATTCAATTCACCTCATGTCAATTAGGCTCCTCTTATTGTTACCCACACTATTTTTCGTAGAATAACTATCAAATTACACTTTGCTTCTTCCTTAATGATTATATTCATTCTGAAAAAAAAAATGCCCATGGACCATCTATCAATTCCATTCATTCAATTTAACAAACAATGGAGTGCTTGATCTACAATTTCGTTTCTTCTTGATATTAATTGTTGAATTCAAAATTAGAAAGTGCCTCCCATCATTTCTCATTAGCAATGTTGTTCTTTTGACACCAACCACACTTTTTGTCACATTGATCCTGAAATTAACACATGTGGCTAAACAACCTAGTATATTGATTGAATCAAACAAGTATATACACCATTAAAACTTTAAATCCATTTAAATCCATGAGTCAAAGGAGTCATTCATCATGGTTTCCATTCCGTACAAATGTGACCTAGTTTAATTCTGAAATAATAAGACATTCAATTCACCTCATGTGAATTAGGATCCTCTTATTGTTACCAAGTCTATTTTTCGTGCAATAACTTTCAAATTACATTTTGCTTCTTACTTAATGATTATATTCATTAGGAAAAAAAAGCCCATAGACCATCGATCAATTCAATTTATTCAATTCAACAAACAATGGAATTCTTGATCTTCAATTTCATTTCTTATTGATATTAATTGTTGAATTGAAAATTAGAGAGTGCCTCCCATCATTTCTCATTAGCAATGCTGTTCTTTTGACTCCAAACACATTTTTGGACACATTCATCATGAAATTAACACATGTGGCTAAACAACCTAGTATATTCATTGAATCAAACAAGTATAAACACCATTAAAACTCTAAATCCATTTAAATCCATCAGTCAAAGGAGTCGTTCATCATGCTATCCATTCCATGCGACTGTTAACATGTTTAATTCTGAAATAATAAGACATTCAATTCACCCCATGTGAATTAGGCTCCTCTTATTGTTACCAAGACTATTTGTCATGCAATAGCTTTCAAATTACATTTTGCTTCCTCCTTAATGATTATATTCATTCTGAAAAAAAAAATGCCCATGGACCATCTATCAATTCCATTCATTCATTTTAACAAACAATGGAGTGCTTGATCTACAATTTCATTTCTTCTTGATATTAATTGTTGAATTCAAAATTAGAAAGTGCCTCCCATCATTTCTCATTAGCAATGTTGTTCTTTTGACACGAACCACACTTTTTGTCAAATTGATCCTGAAATTAACACATGTGGCTAAACAACCTAGTATATTGATTGAATCAAACAAGTATATACACCATTAAAACTTTAAATCCATTTAAATCCATGAGTCAAAGGAGTCATTCATCATGGTTTCCATTCCGTACAAATGTGAACTAGTTTAATTTTGAAATAATAAGACATTCAATTCACCTCATGTGAATTAGGATCCTCTTATTGTTACCAACTATATTTTTTCGTACAATAACTTTCAAATTACATTTTGCTTCTTACTTAATGATTATATTCATTAGGAAAAAAAAGCCCATAGACCATCTATCAATTCAATTTATTCAATTCAACAAACAATGGAATTCTTGATCTTCAATTTCATTTCTTATTGATATTAATTGTTGAATTGAAAATTAGAGAGTGCCTCCCATCATTTCTCATTAGCAATGCTGTTCTTTTGACTTCAAACAGACATTTTGACACATTGATCATGAAATTAACACATGTGGCTAAACAACCTAGAATATTGATTGAATCAAACAAGTATAAACACTATTAAAACTCTAAATCCATTTAAATCCATCAGTCAAAGGAGTCGTTCATCATGGTATGCATTCCATCCAAATGTGAACTAGTTTAATTCTGAAATAATAAGACATTCAATTCACCTCATGTGAATTAGGATCCTCTTATTGTTACCAAGTCTATTTTTCGTGCAATAACTTTCAAATTACATTTTGCTTCTTACTTAATGATTATATTCATTAGGAAAAAAAAGCCCATAGACCATCTATCAATTCAATTTATTCAATTCAACAAACAATGGAATTCTTGATCTTCAATTTCATTTCTTATTGATATTAATTGTTGAATTGAAAATTAGAGAGTGCCTCCCATCATTTCTAATTAGCAATGTTGTTCTTTTGACTTCAAACAGACATTTTGACACATTGATCATGAAATTAACACATGTGGCTAAACAAACTAGAATATTGATTGAATCAAACAAGTATAAACACTATTAAAACTCTAAATCCATTTAAATCCATCAGTCAAAGGAGTCGTTCATCATGGTATGCATTCCATCCAAATGTGAACTAGTTTAATTCTGAAATAATAAGACATTCAATTCACCTCATGTGAATTAGGCTCCTCTTATTGTTACCAAGACTATTTTTCGTGGAATTACTATCAAATTACACTTTGCTTCTTCCTTAATGATTATATTCATTCTGAAAAAAAAAATGCCCATGGACCATCTATCAATTCCATTCATTCAATTTAACAAACAATGGAGTGCTTGATCTACAATTTCATTTCTTCTTGATATTAATTGTTGAATTCAAAATTAGAAAGTGCCTCCCATCATTTCTCATTAGCAATGTTGTTCTTTTGACACGAACCACACTTTTTGTCACATTGATCCTGAAATTAACACATGTGGCTAAACAACCTAGTATATTGATTGAATCAAACAAGTATATACACCATTAAAACTTTAAATCCATTTAAATCCATGAGTCAAAGGAGTCATTCATCATGGTTTCCATTCCGTACAAATGTGAACTAGTTTAATTTTGAAATAATAAGACATTCAATTCACCTCATGTGAATTAGGATCCTCTTATTGTTACCAACTATATTTTTCGTACAATAACTTTCAAATTACATTTTGCTTCTTACTTAATGATTATATTCATTAGGAAAAAAAAGCCCATAGACCATCTATCAATTCAATTTATTCAATTCAACAAACAATGGAATTCTTGATCTTCAATTTCATTTCTTATTGATATTAATTGTTGAATTGAAAATTAGAGAGTGCCTCCCATCATTTCTCATTAGCAATGCTGTTCTTTTGACTTCAAACAGACATTTTGACACATTGATCATGAAATTAACACATGTGGCTAAACAACCTAGAATATTGATTGAATCAAACAAGTATAAACACTATTAAAACTCTAAATCCATTTAAATCCATCAGTCAAAGGAGTCGTTCATCATGGTATGCATTCCATCCAAATGTGAACTAGTTTAATTCTGAAATAATAAGACATTCAATTCACCTCATGTGAATTAGGATCCTCTTATTGTTACCAAGTCTATTTTTCGTGCAATAACTTTCAAATTACATTTTGCTTCTTACTTAATGATTATATTCATTAGGAAAAAAAAGCCCATAGACCATCTATCAATTCAATTTATTCAATTCAACAAACAATGGAATTCTTGATCTTCAATTTCATTTCTTATTGATATTAATTGTTGAATTGAAAATTAGAGAGTGCCTCCCATCATTTCTCATTAGCAATGCTGTTCTTTTGACTCCAAACACACTTTTTGACACATTGATGATGAAATTAACACATGTGGCTAAACAACCTAGTATATTGATTGAATCAAACAAGTATAAACACTATTAAAACTCTAAATCCATTTAAATCCATCAGTCAAAGGAGTCGTTCATCATGGTATGCATTCCATCCAAATGTGAACTAGTTTAATTCTGAAATAATAAGACATTCAATTCACCTCATGTGAATTAGGCTCCTCTTATTGTTACCAAGTCTATTTTTCGTGCAATTACTATCAAATTACACTTTGCTTCTTCCTTAATGATTATATTCATTCTGAAAAAAAAAATGCCCATGGACCATCTATCAATTCCATTCATTCAATTTAACAAACAATGGAGTGCTTGATCTACAATTTCATTTCTTCTTGATATTAATTGTTGAATTCAAAATTAGAAAGTGCCTCCCATCATTTCTCATTAGCAATGTTGTTCTTTTGACTCCAATCAAACTTTTTGTCACATTGATCCTGAAATTAACACATGTCTCTAAACAACCTAGTATATTGATTGAATCAAATAAGTATATACACCATTAAAACTTTAAATCCATTTAAATTCATTAGTCAAAGGAGTCATTCATCATGGTTTCCATTACGTACAAATGTGGACTAGTTTAATTCTGAAATAATAAGACATTCAATTCACCTCATATGAATTAGGATCCTCTTATTGTTACCAAGTCTATTTTTCGTGCAATAACTTTCAAATTACATTTTGCTTCTTACTTAATGATTATATTCATTAGGAAAACAAAGCCCATGAACCATCTATCAATTCAATTTATTCAATTCAACAAACAATGGAATTCTTGATCTTCAATTTCATATCATATTGATATTAATTGTTGAATTGAAAATTAGAGAGTGCCTCCCATCATTTCTCATTAGCAATGCTGTTCTTTTGACTTCAAACACACATTTTGACACATTGATCATGAAATTAACACATGTGGCTAAACAACCTAGAATATTGATTGAATCAAACAAGTATATACACCATTAAAACTTTAAATCCATTTAAATCCATGAGTCAAAGGAGTCATTCATCATGGTTTCCATTCCGTACAAATGTGAACTAGTTTAATTCTGAAATAATAAGACATTCAATTCACCTCATGTGAATTAGGATTCTCTTATTTTTACCAAGTCTATTTTTCGTGCAATAACTTTCAAATTACATTTTGCTTCTTACTTAATGATTATATTCATTAGGAAAAAAAAGCCCATAGACCATCGATCAATTCAATTTATTCAATTCAACAAACAATGGAATTCTTGATCTTCAATTTCATTTCTTATTGATATTAATTGTTGAATTGAAAATTAGAGAGTGCCTGCCATCATTTCTCATTAGCAATGCTGTTCTTTTGACTCCAAACACATTTTTTGACACATTAATCATGAAATTAACACATGTGGCTAAACAACCTAAAATATTGATTGAATCAAACACGTATAAACACCATTAAAACTCTAAATCCATTTAAATCCATCAGTCAAAGGAGTCGTTCATCATGCTATCCATTCCATGCGACTGTGAACATGTTTAATTCTGAAATAATAAGACATTCTATTCACCCCATGTGAATTAGGCTCCTCTTATTGTTACCAAGACTATTTGTCATGCAATAGCTTTCAAATTACATTTTGCTTCTTCCTTAATGATTATATTCATTATGAAAAAAAAGCCCATGGACCATCTATCAATTCAACTCATTCAATTTAACAAACAATGGAGTGCTTGATCTTGAATTTCATTTCTTATTGATATTAATTGTTGAATTCAAAATTAGAAAGTTCCTCCCATCATTTCACATTAGCAATGCTGTTCTTTTGACTCCAAACACAGTTTTTGTCACCTTGATCCTGAAATTAACACATGTGGCTAAACAACCTAGTATATTGATTGAATCAAACAAGTATAAACGCCATTAAAACACTAAATCCATTTAAATCCATCAGTCAAAGGAGTCATTCATCACGGTTTCCATTCCGTACAAATGTGAACTAGATTAATTCCAAAATAATAACACATTCAATTCACATCATGTGAATTAGGCTCCTCTTATTGTTACCAAGTCTATTTTTCGTGCAATAACTTTCAAATTACATTTTGCTTCTTACTTAATGATTATATTCATTAGGAAAAAAAAAGCCCATGAACCATCTATCAATTCAATTTATTCAATTCAACAAACAATGGAATTCTTGATCTTCAATTTCATTTCTTATTGATATTAATTGTTGAATTGAAAATTAGAGAGTGCCACCCATCATTTCTCATTAGCAATGCTGTTCTTTTGACTCCAAACACACATTTTGACACATTGATCATGAAATTAACACATGTGACTAAACAACCTAGTATATTGATTGAATCAAACAAGTATAAACACCATTAAAACTCTAAATCCATTTAAATCCATCAGTCAAAGAAGTCATTCATCATGGTTTCCATTCCGTACAAATGTGAACTAGTTTAATTCTGAAATAATAAGACATTTAATTCACGTCATGCGAATTCGGCTCCTCTTATTGTTACCAAGACAATTTTTCGTGGAATAACTTTCAAAATACATTTTGCTTCTTACTTAATGATTATATTCATTATGAAAAAAATGTCCATGCACCATTTATCACATGAATTCATTCAATTTCACAAACAATGGAATTCTTGATCTTCAATTTCATTTCTTATTGATATTAATTGTTGAATTGAAAATTAGAGAGTGCCTCCCATCATTTCTCATTAGCAATGCTGTTCTTTTGACTCCAAACACACTTTTTGACACATTGATCATGAAATTAACACATGTGGCTAAACAACCTAGTATATTGATTGAATCAAACAAGTATAAACACCATTAAAACTCTAAATCCATTTAAATCCATCAGTCAAAGGAGTCATTCATCATGGTTTCCATTCCGTACAAATGTGAACTAGTTTATGTCTTAAATAATAAGACATTCAATTCACCTCATGTGAATTCGGCTGCTCTTATAGTTACCGAGACTATTTTTCGTGCAATAACTTTTAAATTACATTTTGCTTCTTCCTTAATGATTATATTCATTATGAAAAAAATGTCCATGCACCATCTATCACATGAATTCATTCAATTTCACAAACAATGGAATTCTTGATCTTCAATTTCATTTCTTATTGATATTAATTGTTGAATTCAAAATTAGAGAGTGCCTCCCATCATTTCTCATTAGCAATGTTGTTCTTTTGACTCCAAACACACTTTTTGACACATTGATCATGAAATTAACACATGTGGCTAAGCAACCTAGTATATTGATTGAATGAAACAAGTATAAACATCATTAAAACTCTAAATCCATTTAAATCCATCAGTCAAATGAGTCATTCATCATGGTTTCCATTCCGTACAAATGTGAAATAGTTTATGTTTGAAATAATAAGACATTCATTTCACCTCATGTGAATTCGACTCCTCTTATAGTTACCGAGACTATTTTTCATGCAATAACTTTCAAATTACATTTTGCTTCTTCCTTAATGATTATATTCATTATGAAAAAAATGTCCATGCACCATCTATCACATGAATTCATTTAATTTAACAAACAATGGAATTCTTGATCTTCAATTTCATTTCTTCTTGATATTAATTGTTGAATTCAAAATTAGAGAGTGCCTCCCATTATTTCTCATTAGCAATGCTGTTCTTTTGACTCCAAACACACTTTTTGACACATTGATCATGAAATTAACCCATGTGGCTAAACAACCTAGTATATTGATTGAATCAAACAAGTATAAACACCATTAAAACTCTAAATCCATTTAAATCCATCAGTCAAAGGAGTCATTCATCATGGTTTCCATTCCGTACAAATGTGAACTAGTTAAATTCTAAAATAATAAGACATTCTATTCACCTCATGTGAATTAGGCTCCTCTTATTGTTACCAAGACTATTTGTCATGCAATAACTTTCAAATTACATTTTGCTTCTTCCTTAATGATTATATTCATTATGAAAACAATGCCCATGGACCATCTATCAATTCAATCCATTCAATTTAACAAACAATGGAGTGCTTGATCTTGAATTTCTTTTCTTATTTTTATTAATTGTTGAATTCAAAATTAGAAAGTGCCTCCCATCATTTCTCCTTAGCAATGCTGCTCTTTTTACTCGAAACACAGTTTTTGACACATTGATCATGAAATTAACACATGTGGCTAGACAATCTAGTATATTCATTGAATCAAACAACTATAAACTCCATTAACACTCTAAATCCATTTAAATCCATCAGTCAAAGGAGTCATTCATCATGGTTTCCATTCCGTACAAATGTGAACTTGTTTAATTCTAAAATAATAAGACATTCTATTCACCTCATGTGAATTAGGCTCCTCTTTTTGTTACCAAGATTATTTGTCATGCAATAACTTTCAAATTACATTTTCCTTCTTCCTTAATGATTATATTCATTGTGAAAAAAAGAAGCCCATGGACCATCTTTCAATTCAATTCATTCAATTTAACGAACAATGGAGTGCATGATCTTGAATTTCATTTCTTATTGATATTAATTGTTGAATGAAAAATTAGAAAGTGCCTCCCATCATTTCTCATTAGCAATGCTGTTATTTTGACTCGAAACACACTTCTTGACACTTAGATCAAGAAATTAACACATGTGGCGAAACAACCTAGCATATTGATTGAATCAAACAATTATGAACACGATTAAATCTCTAAATCCGATTAAATCCATCAGTCAAAGGAGTCATTCATCATGGTTTCCATTCCGTACAAATGTGATCTAGTTTAAGTCTGAAATAATAAGACATTCATTTCACCTCATGTGAATTCGGCTCCTCTTATAGTTACAGAGACTATTTTTCGTGAAATAACTTTCAAAGTACATTTTGCTTCTTCCTTAATGATTATATTCAATATGAAAAAAAATGTCCATGCACCATCTATCACATGAATTCATTCAATTTAACAAACAATGGAATTCTTGATCTTCAATTTCATTTCTGATTGATATTAATTGTTGAATTCTAAATTAGGGAGTGCCTCCCATCATTTCTCATTAGCAATGCTGTTCTTTTGACTCCAAACACACTTTTTGACACATTGATCATGAAATTAACACATGTGGCTAAACAACCCAGTATATTGATTGAATCAAACAAGTATAAACACCATTAAAACTCTAAATCCATTTAAATCCATCAGTCAAAGGAGTCATTCATCACGGTATGCATTCCATGCGACTGTGAACTTGTTTAATTCTGAAATAATAAGACATTCTATTCACCTCATGTGAATTAGGCTCCTCTTATTGTTACCAAGACTATTTGTCATGCAATAACTTTCAAATTACATTTTGCTTCTTCCTTAATGATTATATTCATTGTGAAAAAAAGAAGCCCATGGACCATCTTTCAATTCAATTCATTCAATTTAACAAACAATGGAGTGCTTGATCTTGAATTTCATTTCTTATTGATATTAATTGTTGAATTCAAAATTAAAGAGTGCCTCCCATCATTTCTCTTTAGCAATGCTGTTCTTTTGACTCCAAACACACTTTTTGACACATTGATCATGAAATTAACGCTTGTGGCTAAACAACCTAGTATATTGATTGAATTAAACAAGTATAAACACCATTAAAACTCTAAATCCATTTAAATCCATCAGTCAAAGGAGTCGTTCATCATGGTTTCCATTCCGTGCGACTGTGAACATGTTTAATTCTGAAATAATAAGACATTCTATTCACCCCATGTGAATTAGGCTCCTCTTATTGTTACCAAGACTATTTGTCATGCAATAGCTTTCAAATTACATTTTTCTTCTTCCTTAATGATTATATTCATTATGAAAAAAAAGCCCATTGACCATCTATCAATTCAATTCATTCAATTTAACAAACAATGGAGTGCTTGATCTTGAATTTCATTTCTTATTGATATTAATTGTTGAATTCAAAATTAGAAAGTTCCTCCCATCGTTTCTCATTAGCAATGCTTTTCTTTTGACTCCAAACACAATTTTTGTCACCTTGATCCTGAAATTAACACATATGGCTAAACAACCTACTATATTGATTGAATCAAACAAGTATAAACACCATTAAAACTCTAAATCCATTTAAATCCATCAGTCAAAGGAGTCATTCATCATGGTTTTCATTCCGTACAAATGTGAACTAGTTTAATTCTGAAATAATAAGACATTCAATTCACGTCATGTGAATTCGGCTCCTCTTATTGTTACCAAGACAATTTTTTGTGGAATAACTTTCAAATTACATTTTGCTTCTTCCTTAATGATTATATTCATTATGAAAAAAATGACCATGGACCATCTATCAATTCAATTCATTCAAATTAACTAACAATGGAGTCCTTGATCTTGAATTTCATTTCTTATTGATATTAATTGTTGAATTCAAAATTAGAAATTGCCTCCTATCATTTCTCATTAGCAATGCTATTCTTTTGACTCCAAACACACTTCTTGATACATTAATCATGAAATTAACACATGTGGCTAAACAACCTAGTATATTGATTGAATCAAACAATTATGACTACAATTAAAACTCTAAGTCCATTTAAATCAATCAGTCAAAGGAGTCATTCATCATGGTTTCCTTTCGGTGCAAATGTGAACTAGTTTAATTCGGAAATAATAAGACATTCAATTCACCTCATGTGAATTAGGCTCCTCTTATTGTTACCAAGAATATTTTTCGTGCAATAACTTTCAAATTACATTTTGCTTCTTCCTTAATGATTATATTCATTATGAAAAAAATGCCCATGGACCATCTATAAATTCAATTCATTCAATTTAACAAACAATGGAGTGCTTGATCTTGAATTTCATTTCTTATTGATATTAATTGTTGAATTCAAAATTAGAAAGTGCCTCCCATCATTTCTCATTAGCAATGCTGTTCTTTTGACTCGAAACACACTTTTTGACACATTGATCATGAAATTAACACATGTGGCTAGACAATCTAGTATATTCATTGAATCAAACAACTATAAACTCCACTAACACTCTAAATCCATTTAAATCCATTAGTCAAAAGAGTTATTCATCATGGTTTCCATTCCGTACAAATGTGAACTTGTTTAATTTGAAAATAATAAGACATTCTATTCACCTCATGTGAATTAGGCTCCTCTTATTGTTACCAAGATTATTTGTCATGCAATAACTTTCAAATTACATTTTGCTTCTTCCTTAATGATTATATTGATTATGAAAAAAATGTCCATGCACCATCTATCACATTAATTCATTCAATTTAACAAACAATGGAATTCTTGATCTTCAATTTCATTTCTTATTGATATTAATTGTTGAATTCAAAATTAGAGAGTGCCTCCCATCATTTCTCATTAGCAATGATGTTCTTTTGACTCCAAACACACATTTTGACACATTGATCATGAAATTAAGACATGTGGCTAAACAACCTAGTATATTGATTGAATCAAACAAGTATAAACACCACTAAAACTCTAAATCCATTTAAATCCATTAGTCAAAGGAGTCCTTCATCATGGTTTCCATTCCGTACAAATGTGAACTAGTTTAAGTCTGAAATAATAAGACATTCAATTCACCTCAAGTGAATTCGGCTCCTCTTATAGTTACCGAGTATTTTTCGTGCAATAACTTTCAAATTACATTTTGCTTCTTCCTTAATGATTATATTCATTAGGAAAAAAAAAGCCCATGAACCATCTATCAATTCAATTCAACAAACAATAGAATTCTTGATCTTCAATTTCATTTCTTATTGATATTAATTGTTGAATTGAAAATTAGAGAGTGCCTCCCATCATTTCTCATTAGCAATGCTGTTCTTTTGACTCCAAACACACTTTTTGACACATTGATCATGAAATCAACACATGTGGCTAAACAACCTAGCATATTGATTGAATCAAACAAGTATAAACACCATTAAAACTTTAAATCCATTTAAATCCATTAGTCAAAGGAGTCATTCATCATGGTTTCCATTCCGTACAAATGTGAACTAGTTTAATTCTGAAATAATAAGACATTCAATTCACCTTATGTGAATTAGGATCCTCTTATTGTTACCAAGTCTATTTTTCGTGCTATAACATTCAAATTACATTTTGCTTCTTAATTAATGATTATATTCATGAGGAAAAAAAAGCCCATGGACCATCTATCAATTCAATTCAACAAACAATGGAATTCTTGATCTTCAATTTTATTTCTTATTGATATTAATTGTTGAATTGAAAATTAGAGAGTGCCTCCCATCATTACTCATTAGCAATGCTGTTCTTTTGACTCCAAACACACTTTTTGACACATTGATCATGAAATCAACACATGTGGCTAAACAACCTAGTATATTGATTGAATCAAACAAGTATAAACACCATTAAAACTTTAAATCCATTTAAATCCATTAGTCAAAGGAGTCATTCATCATGGTTTCCATTCCGTACAAATGTGAACTAGTTTAATTCTGAAATAATAAGACATTCAATTCACCTTATGTGAATTAGGATCCTCTTATTGTTACCAAGTCTATTTTTCGTGCTATAACATTCAAATTACATTTTGCTTCTTACTTAATGATTATATTCATTAGGAAAAAAAAGCCCATGGACCATCTATCAATTCAATTCATTCAATTCAACAAACAATGGAATTCTTGATCTTCAATTTCATTTCTTATTGATACTAATTGTTGAATTGAAAATTAGAGAGTGCCTCCCATCATTTCTCATTAGCAATGCTGTTCTTTTGACTCCAAACACACTTTTTGACACATTGATCATGAAATCAACACATGTGGCTAAACAACCTAGTATATTGATTGAATCAAACAAGTATAAACACCATTAAAACTTTAAATCCATTTAAATCCATTAGTCAAAGGAGTCATTCATCATGGTTTCCATTCCGTACAAATGTGAACTAGTTTAATTCTGAAATAATAAGACATTCAATTCACCTCATGTGAAGTAGGCTCCTCTTGTTGTTACCAAGACTATTTTTCATGGAATAACTATCAAATTACACTTTGCTTCTTCCTTAATGATTATATTCATTATGAAAAAAAATGCCCTTGGACCATCTATCAATTCCATTCATTCAATTTAACAAACAATGGAGTGCTTGATCTACAATTTCATTTCTTCTTGATATTAATTGTTGAATTCAAAATTAGAAAGTGCCTCCCATCATTTCTCATTAGCAATGTTGTTCTTTTGACTCCAACCACACTTTTTGTCACATTGATCCTGAAATTAACACATGTGGCTAAACAACCTAGTATATTGATTGAATCAAACAAGTATAAACACCATTAAAACTTTAAATCCATTTAAATCCATTAGTCAAAGGAGTCATTCATCATGGTTTCCATTCCGTACAAATGTGACCTAGTTTAATTCTGAAATAATAAGACATTCAATTCACCTTATGTGAATTAGGATCTTCTTATTGTTACCAAGTCTATTTTTCGTGCTATAACATTCAAATTACATTTTGCTTCTTACTTAATGATTATATTCATTAGGAAAAAAAAGCCCATGGACCATCTATCAATTCAATTCATTCAATTCAACAAACAATGGAATTCTTGATCTTCAATTTCATTTCTTATTGATATTAATTGTTGAATTGAAAATTAGAGAGTGCCTCCCATCATTTCTCATTAGCAATGCTGTTCTTTTGACTCTAAACACACTTTTTGACACATTGATCATGAAATTAACACATGTGGCTAAACAACCTAGAATATTGATTGAATCAAACAAGTATAAACACTATTAAAACTCTAAATCCATTTAAATCCATCAGTCAAAGGAGTCGTTCATCATGGAATGCATTCCATGCGACTGTGAACTTGTTTAATTCTGAAATAATAAGACATTCTATTCACTTCATGTGAATTAGGCTCCTCTTATTGTTACCAAGACTATTTGTCATGCAATAACTTTCACATTACATTTTGCTTCTTCCTTAATGATTATATTCATTATGAAAAAAAAAGCCCATGGACCATCTATCAATTCAACTCATTCAATTTAACAAACAATGGAGTGCTTGATCTTGAATTTCATTTCTTATTGATATTAATTGTTGAATTCAAAATTAGAAAGTTCCTCCCATCATTTCACATTAGCAATGCTGTTCTTTTGACTCCAAACACAGTTTTTGTCACCTTGATCCTGAAATTAACACATGTGGCTAAACAACCTAGTATATTGATTGAATCAAACAAGTATAAACACTATTAAAACTCTAAATCCATTTAAATCCATCAGTCAAAGGAGTGGTTCATCATGGTATGCATTCCATGCGACTGTGAACTTGTTTAATTCTGAAATAATAAGACATTCTATTCACCTCATGTGAATTACGCTCCTCTTATTGTTACCAAGACTGTTTGTCATGCAATAACTTTCAAATTACATTTTGCTTCTTCCTTAATGATTATATTCATTATGAAAAAAAAGCCCATGGACCATCTATCACATTAATTCATTCAATTTAACAAACAATGGAGTGCTTGATCTTGAATTTCATTTCTTATTGATATTAATTATTGAATTCAAAATTAGAAAGTTCCTCCCATCATTTCACATTAGCAATGCTGTTCTTTTGACTCCAAACACAGTTTTTGTCACCTTGATCCTGAAATTAACACATGTGGCTAAACAACCTAGTATATTGATTGAATCAAACAAGTATAAACACCATTAAGACTCTAAATCCATTTAAATCCATCAGTCAAAGGAGTCGTTCATCATGGTTTCCATTCCGCACAAATGTGAACTTGTTTAATTTGAAAATAATAAGACATTCTATTCACCTCATGTGAATTAGGCTCCTCTTATTCTTACCAAGATTATTTGTCATGCAATAACTTTCAAATTACATTTTGCTTCTTCCTTAATGATTATATTGATTATGAAAAAAAAGCCCATGTGGCTAAACAACCTAGTATATTGATTGAATCAAACGAGTATAAACACCATTAAAACTCTAAATCCATGTAAATCCATCAGTCAAAGGAGTCATTCATCATGGTTTCCATTCCGTATAAATGTGAACTAGTTTAATTCTAAAATAATAAGACATTCAATTCACCTCATGTGAATTAGGCTCCTCTTAGTGTTACCAAGACTATTTGTCATGCAATAACTTTCAAATTACATTTTGCTTTTTCCTTAATGATTATATTCATTACGAAAAAAATGCCCATGGACCATCAATCAATTCAATTCATTCAATTTAACAAACAATGGAGTGCTTGATCTTGAATTTAATTTCTTATTGATATTAATTGTTGAATTGATAATTAGACAGTGCCTCCCATCATTTCTCATTAGCAATGCTGTTCTTTTGACTCGAAACACAGTTTTTGTCACCTTGATCCTTAAATTAACACATGTGGCTAAACAACCTAGTATATTCATTGAATCTAACAGGTATAAACACCATTAAAACTCTAAATCCATTTAAATCCATCAGTCAAAGGAGTGATTCATTATGGTTTCCATTCCGTACAAATGTGAACTACTTTATTTCTGGAAAAATAACACATTCAATTCTCCTCATGTGAATTAGGCTCCTCTTATTGTTACAAAGACTATTTGTCATGCAATAACTTTCAAATTACATTTTGCTTTTTCCTTAATGATTATATTCATTACGAAAAAAAATGCCCATGGACCATCAATCAATTCAATTCATTCTATTTAACAAATAATGGAGTGCTTGATCTTGAATTTAATTTCTTATTGATATTAATTGTTGAATTGATAATTAGAAAGTGCCTCCCATCACTTCTCATTAGCAATGCTGTTCTTTTGACTCCAAACACAGTTTTTGTCACCTTGATCCTGAAATTAACACATGTGGCTAAACAACCTAGTATATTCATTGAATCAAACAGGTATAAACACCATTAAAACTCTAAATCCATTTAAATCCATCAGTCAAAGGAGTCATTCATCATGGTTCCCATTCCGTACAAATGTGAACTAGTTGAATTCAGAAATAATAACACATTCAATTCACCTAATGTGAATTAGGCTCCTCTTATTGTTACCAAGACTATTTGTCATGGAATAACTTTCAAATTACATTTTGTTCTTCCTTAATGATTATATTCATTATGAAAAAAAAGCCCATGGACCATCTATCAATTCAATGCATTCAATTTAAGAAACAATGGAGTGCTTGATCTTGAATTTCATTTCTTATTGTTATTAATTGTTGAATTAAAAATTAGAAAGTGCCTCCCATCATTTCTCATTAGCAATGCTATTCTTTTGACTCCAAACACACTTCTTGACACATTGATCATGAAATTAACACATGTGGCTAAACAACCTAGTGTATTGATTGAATCAAAGAAGTATAAACACCATTAAAACTCTAAATCCATTTAAATCCATGAGTCAAAGGAGTCCTTCATCATGGTTTCCATTCCGTACAAATGTGAACTAGTTTAATTTGGAAATAATAACACATTCAATTCACCTCATGTAAATTAGGCCCCTCTTGTTGTTACCAAGGCTATTTTTCGTGCAATTACTTTCAAATTACATTTTGCTTCTTCCTTAATGATTATATTCATTACGAAAAAAATGCCCATGGACCATCTATCAATTCAATTCATTCAATTTAACAAACAATTGAGTGCTTGATCTTGAATTTCATTTCTTATTGATATTAATTGTTGAATGAAAAAGTAGAAAGTGCCTCCCATCATTTCTCATTAGCAATGCTGTTATTTTGACTCCAAACACACTTCTTGACACATACATCATGAAATTAACACATGTGGCGAAACAACCTAGTATATTGATTGAATCAAACAATTATGAACACGATTAAATCTCTAAATCCATTTAAATCCATCAGTCAAAGGAGTCATTCATCATGGTTTCCATTCCGTACAAATGTGAACTAGTTTAAGTATGAAATAATAAGACATTCAATTCACCTCATGTGAATTCGGATCCTCTTATAGTTACCGAGACTATTTTTCGTCCAATAACTTTCAAATTACATTTTGCTTCTTCCTTAATGATTATATTCATTATGAAAAAAATGTCCATGCACCATCTATCACATGAATTCATTCAATTTAACAAACAATGGAATTCTCGATTTTCAATTTCATTTCTAATTGATATTAATTGTTGAATTGAAAATTAGAAAGTGCCTCCCATCATTTCTCATTAGCAATGCTGTTCTTTTGACTCCAAACACACTTTTTGATACATTGATAATGAAATTAACACATGTGGCTAAACAACCTAGTATATTGATTGAATCAAACAATTATGACCACAATTCAAACTCTAAATCCATTTAAATCCAACAGTCAAAGGAGTCATTTATCATGGTTTCCTTTCGGTGCAAATGTGAACTTGTTTAATTCTGAAATAAGAAGACATTCTATTCACCTCATGTGAATTAGGCTCCTATAATTGTTACCAAGACTATTTGTCATGCAAGAACTTTCAAATTACATTTTGCTTCTTCTTTAATCATTATATTCATTATGAAAAAAAAGCCCATGGACCATCTATCAGTTGAACTCATTCAATTTAACAAACAATGGAGTGCTTGATCTTGAATTTCATTTATTATTGATATTAATTGTTGAATTCAAAATTAGAAAGTTCCTCCCATCATTTCACATTAGCAATGCTGTTCTTTTGACTCCAAACACAGTTTTTGTCACCTTGATCCTGAAATTAACACATGTGGCTAAACAACCTAGTATATTGATTGAATCAAACAAGTATAAACACCATTAAAACACTAAATCCATTTAAATCCATCAGTCAAAGAAGTCATTCATCATGGTTTCCATTCCGTACAAATGTGAACTAGTTTAATTCCAAAATAATAACACATTCAATTCACATCATGTGAATTAGGCTCCTCTTATTGTTATCAAGACTATTTTTCGTGGAAAAACTTTCAAATTACATTTTGCTTCTTCCTTAATGATTATATTCTTTATGAAAAAAAAAAGCCCATGGACCATCTATCAATTCAATTCATTCAATTTAACAAACAATGGAGTGCTTGATCTTGAATTTCATTTCTTATTGATATTAATTGTTGAATGAAAAAGTAGAAAGTTCCTCCCATCATTTCTCATTAGCAATGCTGTTCTTTTGACTCCAAACACAATTTTTGTCACCTTGATCCTGAAATTAACACATATGGCTAAACAACCTAGTATATTGATTGAATCAAACAAGTATAAACACCATTAAAACTCTAAATCCATTTAAATCCATCAGTCAAAGGAGTCATTCATCATGGTTTTCATTCCGTACAAATGTGAACTAGTTTAATTCTGAAATAATAAGACATTCAATTCACGTCATGTGAATTCGGCTCCTCTTATTGTTACCAAGACAATTTTTTGGGGAATAACTTTCAAATTACATTTTGCTTCTTCCTTAATGATAATATTCTTTATGAAAAAAATGACCATGGACCATCTATCAATTCAATTCATTCAAATTAACTAACAATGGAGTCCTTGATCTTGAATTTCATTTCTTATTGATATTAATTGTTGAATTCAAAATTAGAAATTGCCTCCCATCATTTCTCATTAGCAATGCTATTCTTTTGACTCCAAACACACTTCTTGATACATTAATCATGAAATTAACACATGTGGCTAAACAACCTAGTATATTGATTGAATCAAACAATTATGACTACAATTAAAACTCTAAGTCCATTTAAATCAATCAGTCAAAGGAGTCATTCATCATGGTTTCCTTTCGGTGCAAATGTGAACTAGTTTAATTCAGAAATAATAAGACATTCAATTCACCTCATGTGAATTAGGCTCCTCTTATTGTTACCAAGAATATTTTTCGTGCAATAACTTTCAAATTACATTTTGCTTCTTCCTTAATGATTATATTCATTATGAAAAAAATGCCCATGGACCATCTATAAATTCAATTCATTCAATTTAACAAACAATGGAGTGCTTGATCTTGAATTTCATTTCTTATTGATATTAATTGTTGAATTCAAAATTAGAAAGTGCCTCCCATCATTTCTCATTAGCAATGCTGTTCTTTTGACTCAAAACACACTTTTTGACACATTGATCATGAAATTAACACATGTGGCTAGACAATCTAGTATATTCATTGAATCAAACAACTATAAACTCCATTAACACTCTAAATCCATTTAAATCCATCAGTCAAAAGAGTTATTCATCATGGTTTCCATTCCGTACAAATGTGAACTTCTTTAATTGGAAAATAATAAGACATTCTATTCACCTCATGTGAATTAGGCTCCTCTTATTGTTACCAAGATTATTTGTCATGCAATAACTTTCAAATTACATTTTGCTTCTTCCTTAATGATTATATTCATTATGAAAAAAATGTCCATGCACCATCTATCACATTAATTCATTCAATTTAACAAAAAATGGAATTCTTGATCTTCAATTTCCTTTCTTATTGATATTAATTGTTGAATTCAAAATTAGAATGTGCCTCCCATCATTTCTCATTAGCAATGCTGATCTTTTGACTCCAAACACACATTTTGACACATTGATCATGAAATTAACACATGTGGCTAAACAACCTAGTATATTGATTGAATCAAACAAGTATAAATACCACTAAAACTCTAAATCCATTTAAATCCATCAGTCAAAGGAGTCATTCATCATGGTTTCCATTCCGTACAAATGTAAACTAGTTTAAGTCTGAAATAATAAGACATTCAATTCACCTCAAGTGAATTCGGCTCCTCTTATACTTACCGAGTACTTTTCGTGCAATAACTTTCAAATTACATTTTGCTTCTTACTTAATGATTATATTCATTAGGAAAAAAAAGGCCATGGATCATCTATCAATTCAATTCATTCAATTCAACAAACAATGGAATTCTTGATCTTCAATTTCATTTCTTATTGATATTAATTGTTGAATTGAAAATTAGAGAGTGCCTCCCATCATTTCTCATTAGCAATGCTGTTCTTTTGACTCCAAACACACATTTTGACACATTGATCATGAAATCAACACATGTGGCTAAACAACCTATAATATTGATTGAATCAAACAAGTATAAACACCATTAAAACACTAAATCCATTTAAATCCATCAGTCAAAGGAGTCATTCATCAAGGTTTCCATTCCGTAGAAATGTGAACTAGTTTAATTCTGAAATAATAAGACATTCAATTCACCTCATGTGAATTAGGCTCCTCTTGTTGTTACCAAGACTATTTTTCGTGGAATAACTATCAAATTACACTTTGCTTCTTCCTTAATGATTATATTCATGATGAAAAAAAATGCCCATGGACCATCTATCAATTCCATTCATTCAATTTAACAAACAATGGAGTGCTTGATCTACAATTTCATTTCTTCTTGATATTAATTGTTGAATTCAAAATTAGAAAGTGCCTCCCATCATTTCTCATTAGCAATGTTGTTCTTTTGACTCCAACCACACTTTTTGTCACATTGATTCTGAAATTAACACATGTGGCTAAACAACCTAGTATATTGATTGAATCAAACAAGTATAAACACCATTAAAACTTTAAATCCATTTAAATCCATTAGTCAAAGGAGTCATTCATCATGGTTTCCATTCCGTACAAATGTGAACTAGTTTAATTCTGAAATAATAAGACATTCAATTCACCTTATGTGAATTAGGATCCTCTTATTGTTACCAATTCTATTTTTCGTGCTATAACTTTCAAATTACATTTTGCTTCTTACTTAATGATTATATTCATTCGGAAAAAAAAGCCCATGGACCATCTATCAATTCAATTCATTCAATTCAACAATCAATGGAATTCTTGATCTTCAATTTCATTTCTTATTGATATTAATTGTTGAATTGAAAATTACAGAGTGCCTCCCATCATTTCTCATTAGCAATGCTGTTCTTTTGACTCTAAACACACTTTTTGACACATTGATCATGAAATTAACACATGTGGCTAAACAACCAAGAATATTGATTGAATCAAACAAGTATAAACACCATTAAAACTTTAAATCCATTTAAATCCATCAGTCAAAAGAGTCGTTCATCATGGTGTGCATTCGATGCGACTGTGAACTTGTTTAATTCTGAAATAATAAGACATTCTATTCACCTCATGTGAATTAGGCTCCTCTTATTGTTACCAAAACTATTTGTCATGCAATAACTTTCAAATTACATTTTGCTTCTTCCTTAATGATAATATTCATTATGAAAAAAAAGCCCATGGACCATCTATCAATTCAACTCATTCAATTTAACAAACAATGGAGTGCTTGATCTTGAATTTCATTTCTTATTGATATTAATTGTTGAATTCAAAATTAGAAAGTTCCTCCCATCATTTCACATTACCAATGCTGTTCTTTTGACTCCAAACACAGTTTTTGTCACCTTGATCATGAAATTAACACATGTGGCGAAACAACCTAGTATATTGATTGAATCAAACAAGTATAAACACCATTAAAACTCTAAATCCATTTAAATCCATCAGTCAAAGGAGTCATTCATCACGGTTTCCATTCCGTACAAATGTGAACTAGTTTAATTCCAAAATAATAACACATTCAATTCACATCATGTGAATTAGGCTCCTCTTATTGTTACCAAGACTATTTTTCGTGGAATAACTTTCAAATTACATTTTGCTTCTTCCTTAATGATTATATTCATTATGAAAAAAAAAAAGCCCATGGACCATCTATCAATTCAATTCATTCAATTTAACAAACAATGGAGTGCTTGATCTTGAATTTCATTTCTTATTGATATTAATTGTTGAATGAAAAAGTAGAAAGTGCCTCCCATCATTTCTCATTAGCAATGCTGTTATTTTGACTCCAAACACACTTCTTGACACATAGATCATGAAATTAACACATGTGGCGAAACAACCCAGTATATTGATTGAATCAAACAATTATGAACACGATTAAATCTCTAAATCCATCAGTCAAAGGAGTCATTCATCATGGTTTCCATTCCGTACAAATGTGAACTAGTTTAATTCTGAAAAAATAACACATTCAATTCTCCTCATGTGAATTAGGCTCCTCTTATTGTTACCAAGACTATTTTTCATGCAATAACTTTCAAATTACATTTTGCTTTTTCATTAATGATTATATTCATTACGAAAAAAAATGCCTATGGACCATCAATCAATTCAATTCATTCAATTTAACAAACAATGGAGTGCTTGATCTTGAATTTAATTTCTTATTGATATTAATTGTTGAATTGATAATTAGAAAGTGCCTCCCATCATTTCTCATTAGCAATGCTGTTCTTTTGACTCCAAACACAGTTTTTGTCACCTTGATCCTGAAATTAACACATGTGGCTAAACAACCTAGTATATTCATTGAATCAAACAGGTATAAACACCATTAAAACTCTAAATCCATTTAAATCCATCAGTCAAAGGAGTCATTCATCATGGTTCCCATTCTGAACAAATGTGAACTAGTTTAATTCAGAAATAATAACACATTCAATTCACCTCATGTGAATTAGGCTCCTCTTATTGTTACCAAGACTATTTGTCATGGAATAACTTTCAAATTACATTTTGTTCTTCCTTAATGATTATATTCATTATGAAAAAAAAGCCCATGGACCATCTATCAATTCAATGCATTCAATTTAACAAACAATGGAGTGCTTGATCTTGAATTTCATTTCTTATTGATATTAATTGTTGAATTAAAAATAAGAAAGTGCCTCCCATCATTTCTCATTAGCAATGCTGTTCTTTTGACACCAAACACAGTTTTTGTCACCTTGATCCTGAAATTAACACATGTGGCTAAACAACCTAGTATATTGATTGAATCAAACAAGTATAAACACCATTAAAACTCTAAATCCATTTAAATCCATCAATCAAAGGAGTCATTCATCACGGTTTCCATTCCGTACAAATATGAACTAGTTTAATTCCAAAATAATAACACATTCAATTCACATCATGTGAATTAGGCTCCTCTTAATGTTACCAAGACTATTTTTCGTGGAATAACTTTCAAATTACATTTTGCTTCTTCCTTAATGATTATATTCTTTATGAAAAAAAAAAGCCCATGGACCATTTATCAATTCAATTCATTCAATTTAACAAACAATGGAGTCCTTGATCTTGAATTTCATTTCTTATTGATATTAATTGTTGAATGAAAAAGTAGAAAGTGCCTCCCATCATTTCTCATTAGCAATGCTGTTATTTTGACTCCAAACACACTTCTTGACACATAGATCATGAAATTAACACATGTGGCGAAACAACCTAGTATATTCATTGAATCAAACAATTATGAACACGATTAAATCTCTACATCCATTTAAATCCATCAGTCAAAGGAGTCATTCATCATGGTTTCCATTCCGTACAAATGTGAACTAGTTTAAGTCTGAAATAATAACACATTCAATTCACCTCAGGTGAATTCGGCTCCTCTTATAGTTACCGAGACTATTTTTCATGCAATAACTTTCAAATTACATTTTGCTTCTTCCTTAATGATTATATTCATTATGAAAAAAATGTCCATGCACCATCTATCACAGGAATTCATTCAATTTAACAAACAATATAATTCTTGATCTTCAATTTCATTTCTAATTGATATTAATTGTTGAATTGAAAATTAGAGAGTGCTTCCCATCATTTCTCATTACCAATGCTGTTCTTTTGATTCCAAACACACTTTTTGACACATTGATCATGAAATTAACACATGTGGCTAAACAACCTAGTATATTGATTGAATCAAACAAGTATAAACACCATTAAAACTCTAAATCCATTTAAATCCATCAGTCAAAGGAGTCGTTCATCATGGTATGAATTCCATGCGACTGTGAACTTGTTTAATTCTGAAATAATAATACATTCTATTCACCTCATGTGAATTAGGCTCCTCTTATTGTTATCAAGACAATTTGTCCTGCAATAACTTTCAAATTACATTTTGCTTCTTCCTTAATGATTATATTCATTATGAAAAAAAAGCCCATGGACCATCTATCCTTTCAATTCATTCAATTTAACAAACAATGGAGTGCTTGATCTTGAATTTCATTTCTTATTGATATTAATTGTTGAATTCAAAATTAGAAAGTTCCTCCCATCATTTCTCATTAGCAATGTATTTCTTTTGACTCCAAACACAATTTTTGTGACCTTGATCCTGAAATTAACACATCTGGCTAAACAACCTAGTATATTGATTGAATCAAACAAGTAGAAACACCTTTAAAACTCTAAATCCATTTAAATCCATCAGTCAAAGGAGTCATTCATCACGGTTTTCATTCCGTACAAATGTCAACTAGTTTAATTCTGAAATAATAAGACATTCAATTCACGTCATGTGAATTCGGCTCCTCTTATTGTTACCAAGACAATTTTTTGTGGAATAACTTTCAAATTACATTTTGCTTCTTCCTTAATGATTATATTCATTATGAAAAAAATGACCATGGACCATCTATCAATTCAATTCATTCAAATTAACAAAAAATGGAGTCCTTGATCTTGAATTTCATTTCTTACTGATATTAATTGTTGAATTCAAAATTAAAAAATGCCTCCCATCATTTCTCATTAGCAATGCTGTTCTTTTGACTCCAAACACACTTCTGGATATGTTGATAATGAAACTAACACATGTGGCTAAACAACCTAGTATATTGATTGAATCAAACAATTATGACCACAATTAAATCTCTAAATCCATTTAAATCCATCAGTCAAAGGAGTCATTCATCATGGTTTCCTTTCGGTGCAAATGTGAACTAGTTTAATTCGGAAATAATAAGACATTCAATTCACCTCATGTGAATTAGGCTCCTCTTATTATTACCAAGACTATTTTTCGTGCAATAACTTTCAAATTACATTTTGCTTCTTCCTTAATGATTATATTCATTACGAAAAAAAAGCCCATGGACCATCTATCAATTCAATTCATTCAATTTAACAAACAATGGAGTGCTTGATGTTGAATTTTATTTCTTATTGATATTAATTGTTGAATTCAAAATTAGAAAGTGCCTCCCATCATTTCTCATTAGCAATGCTGTTCTTTTGACTCCAAACACACATTTTGACACATTGATCATGAAATTAACACATATGGCTAAACAACATAGTATATTGATTGAATCAAACGAGTATAAACATGATTAAAACTCTAAATCCATTTAAATCCATCTGTCAAAGGAGTCATTCATCATGGTTTCGATTCCATAGAAATCTGAACTTGTTTAATTCTGAAATAATAAGACATTCAATTCACCTCATGTGAATTAGGCTCCTCTTATTGTTACCAAGACTATTTGTCATGCAATAACTTTCAAATTACATTTTGCTTCTTCCTTAATGATTATATTCATTATGAAAAAAATGTCCATGCACCATCTATCACATGAATTCATTCAATTGCACAAAAAATGGAATTCTTGATCTTCAATTTCATTTCTTATTGATATTAATTGTTGAATTCAAAATTAGAGAGTGCCTCCCATCATTTCTCATTAGCAATGCCGTTCTTTTGACTCCAAACACACTTTTTGACACATAGATCATGAAATTAACACATGTGGCTAAACAACCTAGTATATTGATTGAATCAAACAAGTATAAACACCATTAAAACTCTAAATCCATTTAAATCCATCACTCAAAGGAGTCATTCATCATGGTTTCCATTCCGTACAAATGTGAACTAGTTTAAGTCTGAAATAATAAGACATTCAATTCACCTCATGTGAATTCGGCTCCTCTTATAGTTACCGAGACTATTTCTCGTGCAATAACTTTCAAATTACATTTTGCTTCTTCCTTAATGATTATATTCATTATGAAAAAAATGACCATGCACCATCTATCACATGAATTCATTCAATTTAACAAACAATGGAATTCTTGATCTTCAATTTCATTTCTTATTGATATTAATTGTTGAATTCAAAATTAGAGAGTGCCTCCCATCATTTCTCATTAGCAATGCTGTTCTTTTGACTCCAAACACACTTTTTAACACATTGATCTTGAAATTAACACATGTGGCTAAACAACCTAGTATATTGATTGAATCTAACAAGTATAAACACCATTAAAACTCTAAATCCATTTAAATCCATCAGTCAAAGGAGTCATTCATCATGGTTTCCATTCCGTACAAATGTAAACTAGTTTAAGTCTGAAATAATAAGACATTCAATTCACCTCATGTGAATTCGGCTCCTCTTATAGTTACCAAGACTATTTTTCGTGCAATAACTTTCAAATTACATTTTGCTTCTTACTTAATGATTATATTCATTAGGAAAAAAAAGCCCATGGACCATCTATCAATTCAATTTATTCAATTCAACAAACAATGGAATTCTTGATTTTCAATTTCATTTCTTATTGATATTAATTGTTGAATTCAAAATTAGAAAGTTCCTCCCATCATTTCTCATTAGCAATGTTGTTCTTTTGACTCCAAACACACTTCTTGATACATTGATAATGAAATTAACACATGTGGCTAAACAACCTAGTATATTGATTGAATCAAACAATTATGACCACAATTAAAACTCTAAATCCATTTGAATCCATCAGTCAAAGGAATCATTCATCATGGTTTCCTTTCGGTGCAAATGTGAACTAGTTTAATTCGAAAATAATAAGACATTCAATTCACCTCATGTGAATTAGGCTCCTCTTATTGTTACCAAGACTATTTTTCGTGCAATAACTTTCAAATTACATTTTGCTTCTTCCTTAATGATTATATTCATTATGAAAAAAAAAAAGCCCATGGACCATTTATCAATTCAATTCATTCAATTTAACAAACAATGAAGTGCTTCATCTTGAATTTCATTTCTTATTGATATTAATTGTTGAATGAAAAAGTAGAGAGTGCCTCCTATCATTTTTCATTAGCACTGCTGTTATTTTGACTCCAAACACACTTCTTGACACATAGATCATGAAATTAACACATGTGGCGAAACAACCTAGTATATTGATTGAATCAAACAATTATGAACACGATTAAATCTCTAAATCCATTTAAATCCATCAGTCAAAGGAGTCATTGATCATAGTTTCCATTCCGTACAAATGTGAACTAGTTTAGGTCTGAAATAATAAGACATTCAATTCACCTCATGTGAATTCGGCTTCTCTTATAGTTACCGAGACTATTTTTCGTGCAATAACTTTCAAATTACACTTTGCTTCTTTCTTAATGATTATATTCATTATGAAAAAAATGTCCATGCACCATCTATCACATTAATTCATTCAATTTAACAAACAATGGAATTCTTGATCTTCAATTTCATTTCTTATTGATATTAATTGTTGAATTCAAAATTAGAAAGTTCCTCACATCATTTCACATTAGCAATGCTGTTCTTTTAACTCCAAACACAGTTTTTGTCACCTTGATCCTGAAATTAATACATGTGGCTAAACAACCTAGTATATTGATTGAATCAAACAAGTATAAACACCATTAAAACTCTAAATCCATTTAAATCCATCAGTCAAAGGAGTCGTTCATCATGGTATGCATTCCATGCGACTGTGAACTTGTTTAATTCTGAAATAATAAGACATTCTATTCACCTCATGTGAATTAGGCTCCTCTTATTGTTACCAAGACTATTTGTCATGCAATAACATTCAAATTACATTTTGCTTCTTCCTTAATAATTATAATCATTATGAAAAAAAAGCCCATGGACCATCTATCAATTCAATTCATTCAATTTAACAAACAATCGAGTGCTTGATCTTGAATTTCATTTCTTATTGATATTAATTGTTGAATTCAAAATTAGAAAGTTCCTCCCATCATTTCTCATTAGCAATGCTTTTCTTTTGACTCCAAACACAATTTTTGTCACCTTGATCCTGAAATTAACACATGTGGCTAAACAACCTAGTATATTGATTGAATCAAACAAGAATAAACACCATTAAAACTCTAAATCCATTTAAATCCATTAGTCAAAGGAGTCATTCATCATGGTTTTCATTCCGTACAAATGTGAACTAGTTTAATTCTGAAATAATAAGACATTCAATTCACCTCATGTGAATTAGGCTCCTCTTATTGTTACCAAGACTATTTTTCGTGCAATAACTTTCAAATTACATTTTGCTTCGTCCTTAATGATTATATTCATTATGAAAAAAATGCCCATAGACCATCTATCAATTCAATTCATTCAATTTAACAAACAATGGAGTGCTTGATCTTGAATTTCATTTCTTATTGATATTAATTGTTGAATTCAAAATTAGAGAGTGCCTCCCATCATTTCTCATTAGCAATGCTGTTCTTTTGACTCCAAACACACATTTTGACACATTGATCATGAAATTAACACATGTGGCTAGACAATCTAGTATATTCATTGAATCAAACAACAAATGTGAACTAGTTTAATTTCTGAAATAATAAAACATTCAATTCACCTCATGTGAATTCGGCTCCTCTTATTGTTACCAAGACTATTTTTCGTGCAATAACATTCAAATTACATTTTGCTTCTTCCTTAATGATTATATTCATTAGGAAAAAAAAGCCCATGGACCATCTATCAATTCAATTCATTGAATTTAACAAACAATGGAGTGCTTGATCTTGAATTTCATTTCTTATTGATATTAATTGTTGAATTAAAAATTAAAAAGTGCCTCCCATCATTTCTCATTAGCAATGCTGTTATTTTGACTCCAAACACACTTGTTGTCAACTTGATCATGAAATTAACACTTTTGGCGAAACAACCTAGTATATTGATTGAATCAAATAGGTATAAACACCATTAAAACTCTAAATCCATTTAAATCCATCAGTCAAAGGAGTCATTCATCATGGTTTCCATTCCCTACAAATGTGAACTAGTTTAAATCTGAAATAATAAGACATTCAATTCACCTCATGTGAATTAGGCTCCTCTTATTGTTACCAAGACTATTTTTCGTGCAATAACTTTCAAATTACATTTTGCTTCTTCCTTAATGATTATATTCATTATGAAAAAAAAAAAGCCCATGGACCATCTATCAATTCAATTCATTCAATTTAACAAACAATGAAGTGCTTCATCTTTAATTTCATTTCTTATTGATATTAATTGTTGAATGAAAAAGTAGAAAGTGCCTCCCATCATTTTTCATTAGCACTGCTGTTATTTTGACTCCAAACACACTTCTTGACACATAGATCATGAAATTAACACATGTGGCGAAACAACCTAGTATATTGATTGAATCAAACAATTATGAACACGATTAAATCTCTAAATCCATTTAAATCCATCAGTCAAAGGAGTCATTGATCATAGTTTCCATTCCGTACAAATGTGAACTAGTTTAGGTCTGAAATAATAAGACATTCAATTCACCTCATGTGAATTCGGCTTCTCTTATAGTTACCGAGACTATTTTTCGTGCAATAACTTTCAAATTACACTTTGCTTCTTTCTTAATGATTATATTCATTATGAAAAAAATGTCCATGCACCATCTATCACATTAATTCATTCAATTTAACAAACAATGGAATTCTTGATCTTCAATTTCATTTCTTATTGATATTAATTGTTGAATTCAAAATTAGAAAGTTCCTCACATCATTTCACATTAGCAATGCTGTTCTTTTAACTCCAAACACAGTTTTTGTCACCTTGATCCTGAAATTAACACATGTGGCTAAACAACCTAGTATATTGATTGAATCAAACAAGTATAAACACCATTAAAACTCTAAATCCATTTAAATCCATCAGTCAAAGGAGTCGTTCATCATGGTATGCATTCCATGCGACTGTGAACTTGTTTAATTCTGAAATAATAAGACATTCTATTCACCTCATGTGAATTAGGCTCCTCTTATTGTTACCAAGACTATTTGTCATGCAATAACATTCAAATTACATTTTGCTTCTTCCTTAATAATTATATTCATTATGAAAAAGAAGCCCATGGACCATCTATCAATTCAATTCATTCAATTTAACAAACAATCGAGTGCTTGATCTTGAATTTCATTTCTTATTGATATTAATTGTTGAATTCAAAATTAGAAAGTTCCTCCCATCATTTCTCATTAGCAATGCTTTTCTTTTGACTCCAAACACAATTTTTGTCACCTTGATCCTGAAATTAACACATATGGCTAAACAACCTAGTATATTGATTGAATCAAACAAGAATAAACACCATTAAAACTCTAAATCCATTTAAATCCATTAGTCAAAGGAGTCATTCATCATGGTTTTCATTCCGTACAAATGTGAACTAGTTTAATTCTGAAATAATAAGACATTCAATTCACCTCATGTGAATTAGGCTCCTCTTATTGTTACCAAGACTATTTTTCGTGCAATAACTTTCAAATTACATTTTGCTTCGTCCTTAATGATTATATTCATTATGAAAAAAATGCCCATAGACCATCTATCAATTCAATTCATTCAATTTAACAAACAATGGAGTGCTTGATCTTGAATTTCATTTCTTATTGATATTAATTGTTGAATTCAAAATTAGAGAGTGCCTCCCATCATTTCTCATTAGCAATGCTGTTCTTTTGACTCCAAACACACATTTTGACACATTGATCATGAAATTAACACATGTGGCTAGACAATCTAGTATATTCATTGAATCAAACAACAAATGTGAACTAGTTTAATTCTGAAATAATAAAACATTCAATTCACCTCATGTGAATTCGGCTCCTCTTATTGTTACCAAGACTATTTTTCGTGCAATAACATTCAAATTACATTTTGCTTCTTCCTTAATGATTATATTCATTAGGAAAAAAAAGCCCATGGACCATCTATCAATTCAATTCATTGAATTTAACAAACAATGGAGTGCTTGATCTTGAATTTCATTTCTTATTGATATTAATTGTTGAATTAAAAATTAGAAAGTGCCTCCCATCATTTCTCATTAGCAATGCTGTTATTTTGACTCCAAACACACTTGTTGTCAACTTGATCATGAAATTAACACTTTTGGCGAAACAACCTAGTATATTGATTGAATCAAATAGGTATAAACACCATTAAAACTCTAAATCCATTTAAATCCATCAGTCAAAGGAGTCATTCATCATGGTTTCCATTCCCTACAAATGTGAACTAGTTTAAATCTGAAATAATAAGACATTCAATTCACCTCATGTGAATTAGGCTCCTCTTATTGTTACCAAGACTATTTTTCGTGCAATAACTTTCAAATTACATTTTGCTTCTTCCTTAATGATTATATTCATTATGAAAAAAAAAAAGCCCATGGACCATCTATCAATTCAATTCATTCAATTTAACAAACAATGAAGTGCTTCATCTTTAATTTCATTTCTTATTGATATTAATTGTTGAATGAAAAAGTAGAAAGTGCCTCCCATCATTTTTCATTAGCACTGCTGTTATTTTGACTCCAAACACACTTCTTGACACATAGATCATGAAATTAACACATGTGGCGAAACACAACCTAGTATATTGATTGAATCAAACAATTATGAACACGATTAAATCTCTAAATCCATTTAAATCCATCAGTCAAAGGAGTCATTGATCATAGTTTCCATTCCGTACAAATGTGAACTAGTTTAGGTCTGAAATAATAAGACATTCAATTCACCTCATGTGAATTCGGCTTCTCTCTTATAGTTACCGAGACTATTTTTCGTGCAATAACTTTCAAATTACACTTTGCTTCTTTCTTAATGATTATATTCATTATGAAAAAAATGTCCATGCACCATCTATCACATTAATTCATTCAATTTAACAAACAATGGAATTCTTGATCTTCAATTTCATTTCTTATTGATATTAATTGTTGAATTCAAAATTAGAAAGTTCCTCACATCATTTCACATTAGCAATGCTGTTCTTTTAACTCCAAACACAGTTTTTTTGTCACCTTGATCCTGAAATTAACACATGTGGCTAAACAACCTAGTATATTGATTGAATCAAACAAGTATAAACACCATTAAAACTCTAAATCCATTTAAATCCATCAGTCAAAGGAGTCGTTCATCATGGTATGCATTCCATGCGACTGTGAACTTGTTTAATTCTGAAATAATAAGACATTCTATTCACCTCATGTGAATTAGGCTCCTCTTATTGTTACCAAGACTATTTGTCATGCAATAACATTCAAATTACATTTTGCTTCTTCCTTAATAATTATATTCATTATGAAAAAGAAGCCCATGGACCATCTATCAATTCAATTCATTCAATTTAACAAACAATCGAGTGCTTGATCTTGAATTTCATTTCTTATTGATATTAATTGTTGAATTCAAAATTAGAAAGTTCCTCCCATCATTTATCATTAGCAATGCTTTTCTTTTGACTCCAAACACAATTTTTGTCACCTTGATCCTGAAATTAACACATATGGCTAAACAACCTAGTATATTGATTGAATCAAACAAGTATAAACACCATTAAAACTCTAAATCCATTTAAATCCATTAGTCAAAGGAGTCATTCATCATGGTTTTCATTCCGTACAAATGTGAACTAGTTTAATTCTGAAATAATAAGACATTCAATTCACCTCATGTGAATTAGGCTCCTCTTATTGTTACCAAGACTATTTTTCGTGCAATAACTTTCAAATTACATTTTGCTTCTTCCTTAATGATTATATTCATTATGAAAAAAATGCCCATAGACCATCTATCAATTCAATTCATTCAATTTAACAAACAATGGAGTGCTTGATCTTGAATTTCATTTCTTATTGATATTAATTGTTGAATTCAAAATTAGAGAGTGCCTCCCATCATTTCTCATTAGCAATGCTGTTCTTTTGACTCCAAACACACATTTTGACACATTGATCATGAAATTAACACATGTGGCTAGACAATCTAGTATATTCATTGAATCAAACAACAAATGTGAACTAGTTTAATTCTGAAATAATAAAACATTCAATTCACCTCATGTGAATTCGGCTCCTCTTATTGTTACCAAGACTATTTTTCGTGCAATAACATTCAAATTACATTTTGCTTCTTCCTTAATGATTATATTCATTAGGAAAAAAAAGCCCATGGACCATCTATCAATTCAATTCATTGAATTTAACAAACAATGGAGTGCTTGATCTTGAATTTCATTTCTTATTGATATTAATTGTTGAATTAAAAATTAGAAAGTGCCTCCCATCATTTCTCATTAGCAATGCTGTTATTTTGACTCCAAACACACTTGTTGTCAACTTGATCATGAAATTAACACTTTTGGCGAAACAACCTAGTATATTGATTGAATCAAATAGGTATAAACACCATTAAAACTCTAAATCCATTTAAATCCATCAGTCAAAGGAGTCATTCATCATGGTTTCCATTCTGTACAAATGTGAACTAGTTTAAATCTGAAATAATAAAACATTCAATTCACCTCATGTGAATTAGGCTCCTGTTATTGTTACCAAGACTATTTTTCGTGGAATAACTTTCAAATTACATTTTGCTTCTTCCTTAGTGATTATATTCATTACGAAAAAAATGCCCATGGACCATCAATCAATTCAATTCATTGAATTTAACAAACAATGGAGTGCTTAATCTTGAATTTCATTTCTTATTGATATTAATTGTGGAATTAAAAATTAGAAAGTGCCTCCCATCATTTCTCATTAGCAATGCTGTTCTTTTGACTACAAACACACTTCTTGACACATTGATCATGAAATTAACACATGTGGCAAAACAACCTAGTATATTCATTGAATCAAACAATTATGAACACGATTAAATCTCTAAATCCATTTAAATCCATCAGTCAAAGGTGTCATTCATCATGCTTTCCATTCCGTACAAATGCGAACTAGTTTAAGTCTGAAATAACAAGATATTCAATTCACCTCATGTGAATTCGGCTCCTCTTATTGTTACCAAGACTATTTTCGTGCAATAACTTTCAAATTACATTTTGCTTATTCCTTAATGATTATATTAATTATGAAAAAAAAGCCCATGGACCATCTACCAATTCAATTCAATGAATTTAACAAACAATGGAGTGCTTGATCTTGAATTTCATTTTTTACTGATATTAATTGTTGAATTCAAAATTAGAAAGTTCCTCCCATCATTTCTCATTAGCAATGCTGTTCTTTTGACTCCAAACACAGTTTTTGTCACCTTGATCCTGAAATTAACACATGTGGCTAAACAACCTAGTATATTGATTGAATCAAACAAGTATAAACACCATTAAAACTCTAAATCCATTTAAATCCATCAGTCAAAGGAGTCATTCATCACGGTTTCCATTCCGTACAAATGTGAACTAGTTTAATTCTGAAATAATAAGACATTCAATTCACCTCAAGTGAATTCGGCTCCTCTTATTGTCACCAAGACTATTTTTCGTGCAATAACATTCAAATTACATTTTGCTTCTTCCTTAATGATTCTATTCATAATGAAAAAAATTCCCATGGACCATCTATCAATTCAATTCATTCAATTTAACAAACAATGGAGTGCTTGAACTTGAATTTCATTTCTTATTTATATTAATTGTTGAATTCAAAATTAGAAAGTGCCTCCCATCATTTCTAATTAGCAATGCTGTTCTTTTGACTCCAAACACACTTGTTGTCAACTTGATCATGAAATTAAACCTTTTGGCGAAACAACCTAGTATATTGATTGAATCAAACAGGTATAAACACCATTAAAACTCTAAATCCATTTAAATCCATCAGTTAAAAGAGTCATTCATCATGGTATGCATTCCATGCAAATGTGAACTAGTTTAAGTTAAAATAATAAGACATTCTATTCATGTCAGGTGAATTTGGCTCCTCTTATTGTTACCAAGACTATTTGTAATGCAATAACTTTCAAATTACATTTTGCTTCTTCCTTAATGATTATATTCATTATGAAAAAAATGCCTATGGACCATCAATCAATTCAATTCATTAAATTTAACAAACAATGGAGTGCTTGATCTTGAATTTCATTTCTTATTGATATTAATTGTTGAATTAAAAATTAGAAAGTGCCTCCCATCATTTCTCATTAGCAATGCTGTTCTTTTGACTCGAAACACAGTTTTTGTCACCTTGATCCTGAAATTAACACATGTGGCTAAACGACTTAGTATATTCATTGAATCAAATAGGTATAAACACCATTAAAACTCTAAATCCATTGAAATCTATCAGTCAAAGGAGTCATTCATCATGGTTTCCATTTCGTACAAATGTGAACTAGTTTAATTATGAAATAATAAAACATTCAATTCACCTCATGTGAATTAGGCTCCTCTTATTCTCACCAAGACTATTTTTCGTGAAATAAATTTCAAATTACATTTTGCTTCTTCCTTAATGATTATATTCATTAGGAAAAAAAAGCCCATGGACCATCTATCAATTCAATTCATTGAATTTAACAAACAATGGAGTGCTTGATCTTGAATTTCATTTCTTATTAATATTAATTGTTGAATTCAAAATTAGAAAGTTCCTCCCATCATTTCTCATTAGCAATGCTGTTCTTTTGACTCCAAACATAGTTTTTCTAACCTTGATCCTGAAATTAACACATGTGGCTAAACAACCTAGTATATTCATTGAATCAAACTAGTATAAACAGCATTAAAACTCTAAATCCATTTAAATCCATCAGTCAAAGGAGTCATTCATCATGGTTTCCATTCCGTACAAATGTGAACTAGTTTAAGTCTGAAATAATAAGATAGTCAATTGACCTCATGTGAATTCGGCTCCTCTTATTGTTACCAAGACTATTTTTCGTGGAATAACTTTCAAATTACATTTTGCTTCTTCCTTAATGATTATATCCATTACGAAAAAAATGCCCATGGACCATCAATCAATTCAATTCATTGAATTTAACAAACAATGGAGTGCTTGATCTTGAATTTCATTTCTTATTGATATTAATTGTTGAATTCAAAATTAGAAAGTTCCTCCCATCATTTCTCATTAGCAATGCTATTCTTTTGACTCCAAACATAGTTTTTCTAACCTTGATCCTGAAATTAACACATGTCGCTAAACAACCTAGTATATTCATTGAATCAAACAAGTATAAACACCATTAAAACTCTAAATCCATTTAAATCCATTAGTCAAAAGAGTCATTCATCGTGGTTTCCATTTCGTACAAATGTGAACTAGTTTAAGTCTGAAATAATAAGACATTCAATTCACCTCATGTGAATTCGGCTCCTCTTATTGTCACCAAGACTATTTTTCGTGCAATAACATTCAAACTACATTTTGCTTCTTCCTTAATGATTCTATTCATAATGAAAAAAATTCCCATGGACCATCTATCAATTCAATTCATTCAATTTAACAAACAATGGAGTGCTTGATCTTGAATTTCATTTCTTATTTATATTAATTGTTGAATTAAAAATTAGAAAGTGCCTCCCATCATTTCTCATTAGCAATGCTGTTCTTTTGACTCCAAACACAGTTTTTGTCACCTTGATGCTGAAATTAACACATGTGGCTAAACAACTTAGTATATTCATTGAATCAAACAGGTATAAACACCATTAAAACTCTAAATCCATTTAAATCCATCAGTCAAAGGAGTCATTCATCATGGTTTCCATTCCGTACAAATGTGAACTAGTGTAATTCTGAAAAATAATAAAACATTCAATTCACCTCATGTGAATTAGGCTCCTCTTATTCTTACCAAGACTATTTTTCGTGGAATAAATTTCAAATTACATTTTGCTTCCTCCTTAATGATTATATTCATTAGGAAAAAAAAGTCCATGGACCATCTATCAATTCAATTCATTGAATTTAACAAACAATGGAGTGCTTGATCTTGAATTTCATTTCCTATTGATATTAATTGTTGAATTCAAAATTAGAAAGTTCCTCCCATCATTTCTCATTAGCGATGCTGTTCTTTTGACTCCAAACATAGTTTTTCTAACCTTGATCCTGAAATTAACACATGTGGCTAAACAACCTAGTATATTCATTGAATCAAACAAGTATAAACAGCATTAAAACTCTAAATCCATTTAAATCCATCTGTCAAAGGAGTCATTCATCAGGGTTTCCATTCTGTACAAATGTGAACTAGTTTAATTCTGAAATAATAAAACATTCAATTCACCTCATGTGAATTACGCTCCTGTTATTGTTACCAAGACTATTTTTCGTGGAATAACTTTCAAATTACATTTTGCATCTTCCTTAATGATTATATTCATTACGAAATAAATGCCCATGGACCATCAATCAATTCAATTCATTGAATTTAACAAACAATGGAGTCCTTGATCTTGAATTTCATTTCTTATTGATATTAATTGTTGAATTAAAAATTAGAAAGTGCCTCCCATCATTTCTCATTAGCAATGCTGTTCTTTTGACTCCAAACACACTTCTTGACACATTGATCATGAAATTAACACATGTGGCGAAACAACCTAGTATATTGATTGAATCAAACAATTATGAACACGATTAAATCTCTAAGTCCATTTAAATCCATCAGTCAAAGGTGTCATTCATCATGGTTTCCATTCTGTACAAATGCGAACTAGTTTAAGTCTGAAATAATAAGATATTCAATTCACCTCATGTGAATTCAGCTCCTCTTATTGTTACCAAGACTATTTTTCGTGCAATAACTTTCAAATTACATTTTGCTTCTTCCTTAATGATTATATCCATTACGAAAAAAATGCCCATGGACCATCAATCAATTCAATTCATTGAATTTAACAAACAATGGAGTGCTTGATCTTGAATTTCATTTCTTATTGATATTAATTGTTGAATTCAAAATTAGAAAGTTCCTCCCATCATTTCTCATTAGCAATGCTATTCTTTTGACTCCAAACATAGTTTTTCTAACCTTGATCCTGAAATTAACACATGTCGCTAAACAACCTAGTATATTCATTGAATCAAACAAGTATAAACACCATTAAAACTCTAAATCCATTTAAATCCATTAGTCAAAAGAGTCATTCATCGTGGTTTCCATTTCGTACAAATGTGAACTAGTTTAAGTCTGAAATAATAAGACATTCAATTCACCTCATGTGAATTCGGCTCCTCTTATTGTCACCAAGACTATTTTCGTGCGTGCAAATAACATTCAAACTACATTTTGCTTCTTCCTTAATGATTCTATTCATAATGAAAAAAATTCCCATGGACCATCTATCAATTCAATTCATTCAATTTAACAAACAATGGAGTGCTTGATCTTGAATTTCATTTCTTATTTATATTAATTGTTGAATTAAAAAATTAGAAAGTGCCCTCCCATCATTTCTCATTAGCAATGCTGTTCTTTTGACTCCAAACACAGTTTTTGTCACCTTGATGCTGAAATTAACACATGTGGCTAAACAACTTAGTATATTCATTGAATCAAACAGGTATAAAACACCATTAAAACTCTAAATCCATTTAAAAATCCATCAGTCAAAGGAGTCATTCATCATGGTTTCCATTCCGTACAAATGTGAACTAGTTTAATTCTGAAATAATAAAACATTCAATTCACCTCATGTGAATTAGGCTCCTCTTATTCTTACCAAGACTATTTTTCGTGGAATAAATTTCAAATTACATTTTGCTTCCTCCTTAATGATTATATTCATTAGGAAAAAAAAGTCCATGGACCATCTATCAATTCAATTCATTGAATTTAACAAACAATGGAGTGCTTGATCTTGAATTTCATTTCCTATTGATATTAATTGTTGAATTCAAAATTAGAAAGTTCCTCCCCATCATTTCTCATTAGCGATGCTGTTCTTTTGACTCCAAACATAGTTTTTCTAACCTTGATCCTGAAATTAACACATGTGGCTAAACAACCTAGTATATTCATTGAATCAAACAAGTATAAACAGCATTAAAACTCTAAATCCATTTAAATCCATCAGTCAAAGGAGTCATTCATCAGGGTTTCCATTCCGTACAAATGTGAACAAGTTTAATTCTGAAATAATAAAACATTCAATTCACCTCATGTGAATTACGCTCCTGTTATTGTTACCAAGACTATTTCTCGTGGAATAACTTTCAAATTACATTTTGCATCTTCCTTAATGATTATATTCATTACGAAATAAATGCCCATGGACCATCAATCAATTCAATTCATTGAATTTAACAAACAATGGAGTCCTTGATCTTGAATTTCATTTCTTATTGATATTAATTGTGGAATTAAAAATTACAAAGTGCCTCCCATCATTTCTCATTAGCAATGCTGTTCTTTTGACTCCAAACACACTTCTTGACACATTGATCATGAAATTAACACATGTGGCGAAACAACCTAGTATATTGATTGAATCAAACAATTATGAACACGATTAAATCTCTAAGTCCATTTAAATCCATCAGTCAAAGGTGTCATTCATCATGGTTTCCATTCTGTACAAATGCGAACTAGTTTAAGTCTGAAATAATAAGATATTCAATTCACCTCATGTGAATTCAGCTCCTCTTATTGTTACCAAGACTATTTTTCGTGCAATAACTTTCAAATTACATTTTGCTTCTTCCTTAATGATTATATCCATTACGAAAAAAAATGCCCATGGACCATCAATCAATCAATTCAATTCATTGAATTTAACAAACAATGGAGTGCTTGATCTTGAATTTCATTTCTTATTGATATTAATTGTTGAATTCAAAATTAGAAAGTTCCTCCCATCATTTCTCATTAGCAATGCTATTCTTTTTGACTCCAAACATAGTTTTTTTCTAACCTTGATCCTGAAATTAACACATGTCGCTAAACAACCTAGTATATTCATTGAATCAAACAAGTATAAACACCATTAAAAACTCTAAATCCATTTAAATCCATTAGTCAAAAGAGTCATTCATCGTGGTTTCCATTTCGTACAAATGTGAACTAGTTTAAGTCTGAAATAATAAGACATTCAATTCACCTCATGTGAATTCGGCTCCTCTTATTGTCACCAAGACTATTTTTTTCGTGCAATAACATTCAAACTACATTTTGCTTCTTCCTTAATGATTCTATTCATAATGAAAAAAATTCCCATGGACCATCTATCAATTCAATTCATTCAATTTAACAAACAAACAATGGGAGTGCTTGATCTTGAATTTCATTTTCTTATTTATATATTAATTGTTGAATTAAAAATTAGAAAGTGCCTCCCATCATTTCTCATTAGCAATGCTGTTCTTTTGACTCCAAACACAGTTTTTGTCACCTTGATGCTGAAATTAACACATGTGGCTAAACAACTTAGTATATTCATTGAATCAAACAGGTATAAACACCATTAAAACTCTAAATCCATTTAAATCCATCAGTCAAAGGAGTCATTCATCATGGTTTCCATTCCGTACAAATGTGAACTAGTTTAATTCTGAAATAATAAAACATTCAATTCACCTCATGTGAATTAGGCTCCTCTTATTCTTACCAAGACTATTTTTCGTGGAATAAATTTCAAATTACATTTTGCTTCCTCCTTAATGATTATATTCATTAGGAAAAAAGTGTCCATGGACCATCTATCAATTCAATTCATTGAATTTAACAAACAATGGAGTGCTTGATCTTGAATTTCATTTCCTATTGATGATATTAATTGTTGAATTCAAAATTAGAAAGTTCCTCCCATCATTTCTCATTAGCGATGCTGTTCTTTTGACTCAAACATAGTTTTTCTAACCTTGATCCTGAAATTAACACATGTGGCTAAACAACCTAGTATATTCATTGAATCAAACAAGTATAAACAGCATTAAAACTCTAAATCCATTTAAATCCATCTGTCAAAGGAGTCATTCATCAGGGTTTCCATTCCGTACAAATGTGAACTAGTTTAATTCTGAAATAATAAAACATTCAATTCACCTCATGTGAATTACGCTCCTGTTATTGTTACCAAGACTATTTCTCGTGGAATAACTTTCAAATTACATTTTGCATCTTCCTTAATGATTATATTCATTACGAAATAAATGCCCATGGACCATCAATCAATTCAATTCATTGAATTTAACAAACAATGGAGTCCTTGATCTTGAATTTCATTTCTTATTGATATTAATTGTGGAATTAAAAATTACAAAGTGCCTCCCATCATTTCTCATTAGCAATGCTGTTCTTTTGACTCCAAACACACTTCTTGACACATTGATCATGAAAATTAACACATGTGGCGAAACAACCTAAGTATATTGATTGAATCAAACAATTATGAACACGATTAAATCTCTAAGTCCATTTAAATCCATCAGTCAAAGGTGTCATTCATCCTGGTTTTCCATTCTGTACAAATGCGAACTAGTTTAAGTCTGAGATAATAAAGATATTCAATTCACCTCATGTGAATTCAGCTCCTCTTATTGTTACCAAGACTATTTTTTTCGTGCAATAACTTTCAAATTACATTTTGCTTATTCCTTAATGATTATATTCATTACGAAAAAAAAAAGCCCATGGACCATCTACTAATTCAATTCATTGTATTTAACAAACAATGGAGTGCTTGATCTTGAATTTCATTTCTTATTGATATTAATTGTTGAATTTAAAAATTAGAAAGTTCCTCCCATCATTTCTCATTAGCAATGCTATTCTTTTGACTCCAAACATAGTTTTTTTCTAACCTTGATCCTGAAATTAACACATGTCGCTAAACAACCTAGTATATTCATTGAATCAAAACAAGTATAAACACCATTAAAACTCTAAATCCATTTAAATCCATTAGTCAAAAGAGTCATTCATCGTGGTTTCCATTTCGTACAAATGTGAACTAGTTTAAGTCTGAAATAATAAGACATTCAATTCACCTCATGTGAATTCGGCTCCTCTTATTGTCACCAAGACTATTTTTCGTGCAATAACATTCAAATTACATTTTTCTTCTTCCTTAATGATTCTATTCATAATGAAAAAAATTCCCATGGACCATCTATCAATTCAATTCATTCAATTTAACAAACAATGGAGTGCTTGATCTTGAATTTCATTTCTTATTGATATTAATTGTTGAATTAAAAATTAGAAAGTGCCTCCCATCATTTCTCATTAGCAATGCTGTTCTTTTGACTCCAAACACAGTTTTTGTCACCTTGATGCTGAAATTAACACATATGGCTAAACAACTTAGTATATTCATTGAATCAAACAGGTATAAACACCATTAAAACTCTAAATCCATTTAAATCCATCAGTCAAAGGAGTCATTCATCATGGTTTCCATTCCGTACAAAAGTGAAATAGTTTAAGTCTGAAATAATAAGATAGTCAATTCACCTCATGTGAATTCGGCTCCTGTTATTCTTTCCAAGACTATTTTTCGTGGAATAAATTTCAAATTACATTTTGCTTATTCCTTAATGATTATATTCATTACGAAAAAAATGCCCATGGACCATCAATCAATTCAATTTATTGAATTTATCAAACAATGGAGTGCTTGATCTTGAATTTTCATTTTCTTATTGATATTAATTGTTGAATTAAAAATTTGAAAGTGCCTCCCATCATTTCTCATTAGCAATGCTGTTCTTTTGACTCCAAACACAATTTTTGTCACCTTGATCCTGAAATTCACACATGTGGCTAAACAACATAGTATATTCATTGAATCAAACAGGTATAAACACCATTAAAACTCTAAATCCATTTAAATCCATCAGTCAAAGGAGTCATTCATCATGGTTTCCATTTCGTACAAATGTAAACTAGTTTAATTCTGAAATAATAAAACATTCAATTCACCTCATGTGAATTCGGCTCCTCTTATTGTTACCAAGACTATTTTTCGTGCAATAACATTCAAATTACATTTTGCTTCTTCCTTAATGATTATATTCATTATGAAAAAAAAGCCCATGGACCATCTATCAATTCAATTCATTCAATTTAACAAACAATGGAGTGCTTGATCTTGAATTTCATTTCTTATTGATATTAATTGTTGAATTAAAAATTAGAAAGTGCCTCCCATCATTTCTCATTAGCGATGCTGTTCTTTTGACTCCAATCACACTTGTTGTCAACTTGATCATGAAATTAACACTTTTGGCGAAACAACCTAGTATATTGATTGAATCAAATAGGTATAAACACCATTAAAACTATAAATCCATTTAAATCCATCAGTCAAAGGAGTCATTCATCATGGTTTCCATTCCGTACAAATGTGAACTAGTTTAATTCTGAAATAATAAAACATTCAATTCACCTCATGTGAATTAGGCTCCTCTTATTGTTACCAAGACAATTTTTCGTGGAATAACTTTCAAATTACATTTTGCTTCTTCCTTAATGATTATATTCATTATGAAAAAAAAGCCCATGGACCATCTACCAATTCAATTCATTGAATTTAACAAACAATGGAGTGCTTGATCTTGAATTTCATTTCTTATTGATATTAATTGTTGAATTCAAAATTAGAAAGTTCCTCCCATCATTTCTCATTAGCAATGCTGTTCTTTTGACACCAAACACACATTTTGACACATTGATCATGAAATTAACACATGTGGCTAGACAATCTAGTATATTCATTGAATCAAACAACAAATGTGAACTAGTTTAATTCTGAAATAATAAAACATTCAATTCACCTCATGTGAATTCGGCTCCTCTTATTGTTACCAAGACTATTTTTCGTGCAATAACATTCAAATTACATTTTGCTTCTTCCTTAATGATTATATTCATTAGGAAAAAAAAGCCCATGGACCATCTATCAATTCAATTCATTGAATTTAACAAGCAATGGAGTGCTTGATCTTGAATTTCATTTCTTATTGATATTAATTGTTGAATTAAAAATTAGAAAGTGCCTCCCATCATTTCTCATTAGCAATGCTGTTCTTTTCACTCCAAACACACTTGTTGTCAACTTGATCATGAAATTAACACTTTTGGCGAAACAACCTAGTATATTGATTGAATCAAATAGGTATAAACACCATTAAAACTCTAAATCCATTTAAATCCATCAGTCAAAGCAGTCATTCATCATGGTTTCCATTCCGTACAAATGTGAACTAGTTTAATTCTGAAATAATAAAACATTCAATTCAACTCATGTGAATTAGGCTCCTCTTATTGTTACCAAGACAATTTTTCGTGGAATAACTTTCAAATTACATTTTGCTTCTTCCTTAATGATTATATTCATTATGAAAAAAAAGCCCATGGACCATCTACCAATTCAATTCATTGAATTTAACAAACAATGGAGTGCTTGATCTTGAATTTCATTTCTTATTGATATTAATTGTTGAATTCAAAATTAGAAAGTTCCTCCCATCATTTCTCATTAGCAATGCTGTTCTTTTGACTCCAAACATAGTTTTTCTAACCTTGATCCTGAAATTAACACATGTCGCTAAACAACCTAGTATATTCATTGAATCAAACAAGTATAAACACCATTAAAACTCTAAATCCATTTAAATCCATTAGTCAAAAGAGTCATTCATCGTGGTTTCCATTTCGTACAAATGTGAACTAGTTTAAGTCTGAAATAATAAGACATTCAATTCACCTCATGTGAATTCGGCTCCTCTTATTGTCACCAAGACTATTTTTTCGTGCAATAACATTCAAACTACATTTTGCTTCTTCCTTAATGATTCTATTCATAATGAAAAAAAATTCCCATGGACCATCTATCAATTCAATTCATTCAATTTAACACAAACAATGGAGTGCTTGATCTTGAATTTCATTTCTTATTTATATTAATTGTTGAATTAAAAATTAGAAAGTGCCTCCCATCATTTCTCATTAGCAATGCTGTTCTTTTGACTCCAAACACAGTTTTTGTCACCTTGATGCTGAAATTAACACATGTGGCTAAACAACTTAGTATATTCATTGAATCAAACAGGTATAAACACCATTAAAACTCTAAATCCATTTAAATCCATCAGTCAAATGAGTCATTCATCATGGTTTCCATTCCGTACAAATGTGAACTAGTTTAATTCTGAAATAATAAAACATTCAATTCACCTCATGTGAATTAGGCTCCTCTTATTCTTACCAAGACTATTTTTCGTGGAATAAATTTCAAATTACATTTTGCTTCCTCCTTAATGATTATATTCATTAGGAAAAAAGTGTCCATGGACCATCTATCAATTCAATTCATTGAATTTAACAAACAATGAAGTGCTTGATCTTGAATTTCATTTCCTATTGATATTAATTGTTGAATTCAAAATTAGAAAGTTCCTCCCATCATTTCTCATTAGCGATGCTGTTCTTTTGACTCAAACATAGTTTTTCTAACCTTGATCCTGAAATTAACACATGTGGCTAAACAACCTAGTATATTCATTGAATCAAACAAGTATAAACAGCATTAAAACTCTAAATCCATTTAAATCCATCTGTCAAAGGAGTCATTCATCAGGGTTTCCATTCCGTACAAATGTGAACTAGTTTAATTCTGAAATAATAAAACATTCAATTCACCTCATGTGAATTACGCTCCTGTTATTGTTACCAAGACTATTTCTCGTGGAATAACTTTCAAATTACATTTTGCATCTTCCTTAATGATTATATTCATTACGAAATAAATGCCCATGGACCATCAATCAATTCAATTCATTGAATTTAACAAACAATGGAGTCCTTGATCTTGAATTTCATTTCTTATTGATATTAATTGTGGAATTAAAAATTACAAAGTGCCTCCCATCATTTCTCATTAGCAATGCTGTTCTTTTGACTCCAAACACACTTCTTGACACATTGATCATGAAATTAACACATGTGGCGAAACAACCTAGTATATTGATTGAATCAAACAATTATGAACACGATTAAATCTCTAAGTCCATTTAAATCCATCAGTCAAAGGTGTCATTCATCCTGGTTTCCATTCTGTACAAATGCGAACTAGTTTAAGTCTGAGATAATAAGATATTCAATTCACCTCATGTGAATTCAGCTCCTCTTATTGTTACCAAGACTATTTTTCGTGCAATAACTTTCAAATTACATTTTGCTTATTCCTTAATGATTATATTCATTACGAAAAAAAAGCCCATGGACCATCTACTAATTCAATTCATTGTATTTAACAAACAATGGAGTGCTTGATCTTGAATTTCATTTCTTATTGATATTAATTGTTGAATTAAAAATTAGAAAGTTCCTCCCATCATTTCTCATTAGCAATGCTATTCTTTTGACTCCAAACATAGTTTTTCTAACCTTGATCCTGAAATTAACACATGTCGCTAAACAACCTAGTATATTCATTGAATCAAACAAGTATAAACACCATTAAAACTCTAAATCCATTTAAATCCATTAGTCAAAAGAGTCATTCATCGTGGTTTCCATTTCGTACAAATGTGAACTAGTTTAAGTCTGAAATAATAAGACATTCAATTCACCTCATGTGAATTCGGCTCCTCTTATTGTCACCAAGACTATTTTTCGTGCAATAACATTCAAATTACATTTTTTTCTTCTTCCTTAATGATTCTATTCATAATGAAAAAAATTCCCATGGACCATCTATCAATTCAATTCATTCAATTTAACAAACAATGGAGTGCTTGATCTTGAATTTCATTTCTTATTGATATTAATTGTTGAATTAAAAATTAGAAAGTGCCTCCCATCATTTCTCATTAGCAATGCTGTTCTTTTGACTCCAAACACAGTTTTTGTCACCTTGATGCTGAAATTAACACATATGGCTAAACAACTTAGTATATTCATTGAATCAAACAGGTATAAACACCATTAAAACTCTAAATCCATTTAAATCCATCAGTCAAAGGAGTCATTCATCATGGTTTCCATTCCGTACAAAAGTGAAATAGTTTAAGTCTGAAATAATAAGATAGTCAATTCACCTCATGTGAATTCGGCTCCTGTTATTCTTTCCAAGACTATTTTTCGTGGAATAAATTTCAAATTACATTTTGCTTATTCCTTAATGATTATATTCATTACGAAAAAAATGCCCATGGACCATCAATCAATTCAATTTATTGAATTTATCAAACAATGGAGTGCTTGATCTTGAATTTCATTTCTTATTGATATTAATTGTTGAATTAAAAAATTTGAAAGTGCCTCCCATCATTTCTCATTAGCAATGCTGTTCTTTTGACTCCAAACACAATTTTTGTCACCTTGATCCTGAAATTCACACATGTGGCTAAACAACATAGTATATTCATTGAATCAAACAGGTATAAACACCATTAAAACTCTAAATCCATTTAAATCCATCAGTCAAAGGAGTCATTCATCATGGTTTCCATTTCGTACAAATGTAAACTAGTTTAATTCTGAAATAATAAAACATTCAATTCACCTCATGTGAATTCGGCTCCTCTTATTGTTACCAAGACTATTTTTCGTGCAATAACATTCAAATTACATTTTGCTTCTTCCTTAATGATTATATTCATTATGAAAAAAAAGCCCATGGACCATCTATCAATTCAATTCATTCAATTTAACAAACAATGGAGTGCTTGATCTTGAATTTCATTTCTTATTGATATTAATTGTTGAATTAAAAAATTAGAAAGTGCCTCCCATCATTTCTCATTAGCGATGCTGTTCTTTTGACTCCAATCACACTTGTTGTCAACTTGATCATGAAATTAACACTTTTTGGCGAAACAACCTAGTATATTGATTGAATCAAATAGGTATAAACACCATTAAAACTATAAATCCATTTAAATCCATCAGTCAAAGGAGTCATTCATCATGGTTTCCATTCCGTACAAATGTGAACTAGTTTAATTCTGAAATAATAAAAAACATTCAATTCACCTCATGTGAATTAGGCTCCTCTTATTGTTACCAAGACAATTTTTCGTGGAATAACTTTCAAATTACATTTTGCTTCTTCCTTAATGATTATATTCATTATGAAAAAAAAGCCCATGGACCATCTACCAATTCAATTCATTGAATTTAACAAACAATGGAGTGCTTGATCTTGAATTTCATTTCTTATTGATATTAATTGTTGAATTCAAAATTAGAAAGTTCCTCCCATCATTTCTCATTAGCAATGCTGTTCTTTTGACACCAAACACACATTTTGACACATTGATCATGAAATTAACACATGTGGCTAGACAATCTAGTATATTCATTGAATCAAACAACAAATGTGAACTAGTTTAATTCTGAAATAATAAAACATTCAATTCACCTCATGTGAATTCGGCTCCTCTTATTGTTACCAAGACTATTTTTCGTGCAATAACATTCAAATTACATTTTGCTTCTTCCTTAATGATTATATTCATTAGGAAAAAAAAGCCCATGGACCATCTATCAATTCAATTCATTGAATTTAACAAGCAATGGAGTGCTTGATCTTGAATTTCATTTCTTATTGATATTAATTGTTGAATTAAAAATTAGAAAGTGCCTCCCATCATTTCTCATTAGCAATGCTGTTCTTTTCACTCCCAAACACACTTGTTGTCAACTTGATCATGAAATTAACACTTTTGGCGAAACAACCTAGTATATTGATTGAATCAAATAGGTATAAACACCATTAAAACTCTAAATCCATTTAAATCCATCAGTCAAAGCAGTCATTCATCATGGTTTCCATTCCGTACAAATGTGAACTAGTTTAATTCTGAAATAATAAAACATTCAATTCAACTCATGTGAATTAGGCTCCTCTTATTGTTACCAAGACAATTTTTCGTGGAATAACTTTCAAATTACATTTTGCTTCTTCCTTAATGATTATATTCATTATGAAAAAAAAAAGCCCATGGACCATCTACCAATTCAATTCATTGAATTTAACAAACAATGGAGTGCTTGATCTTGAATTTCATTTCTTATTGATATTAATTGTTGAATTCAAAATTAGAAAGTTCCTCCCATCATTTCTCATTAGCAATGCTGTTCTTTTGACTCGAAACACAGTTTTTGTCACCTTGATCCTGAAATTAACACATGTGGCTAAACGACTTAGTATATTCATTGAATCAAATAGGTATAAACACCATTAAAACTCTAAATCCATTGAAATCTATCAGTCAAAGGAGTCATTCATCATGGTTTCCATTTCGTACAAATGTGAACTAGTTTAATTCTGAAATAATAAAACATTCAATTCACCTCATGTGAATTAGGCTCCTCTTATTCTCACCAAGACTATTTTTCGTGAAATAAATTTCAAATTACATTTTGCTTCTTCCTTAAAGATTATATTCATTAGGAAAAAAAAAGCCCATGGACCATCTATCAATTCAATTCATTGAATTTAACAAACAACAATGGAGTGCTTGATCTTGAATTTCATTTCTTATTAATATTAATTGTTGAATTCAAAATTAGAAAGTTCCTCCCATCATTTCTCATTAGCAATGCTGTTCTTTTGACTCCAAACATAGTTTTTCTAACCTTGATCCTGAAATTAACACATGTGGCTAAACAACCTAGTATATTCATTGAATCAAACTAGTATAAACAGCATTAAAACTCTAAATCCATTTAAATCCATCAGTCAAAGGAGTCATTCATCATGGTTTCCATTCCGTACAAATGTGAACTAGTTTCAGTCTGAAATAATAAGATAGTCAATTGACCTCATGTGAATTCGGCTCCTCTTATTGTTACCAAGACTATTTTTCGTGGAATAACTTTCAAATTACATTTTGCTTCTTCCTTAATGATTATATCCATTACGAAAAAAATGCCCCATGGACCATCAATCAATTCAATTCATTGAATTTAACAAACAATGGAGTGCTTGATCTTGAATTTCATTTCTTATTGATATTAATTGTTGAATTCAAAATTAGAAAGTTCCTCCCATCATTTCTCATTAGCAATGCTATTCTTTTGACTCCAAACATAGTTTTTCTAACCTTGATCCTGAAATTAACACATGTCGCTAAACAACCTAGTATATTCATTGAATCAAACAAGTATAAACACCATTAAAACTCTAAATCCATTTAAATCCATTAGTCAAAAGAGTCATTCATCGTGGTTTCCATTTCGTACAAATGTGAACTAGTTTAAGTCTGAAATAATAAGACATTCAATTCACCTCATGTGAATTCGGCGGCTCCTCTTATTGTCACCAAGACTATTTTTTCGTGCAATAACATTCAAACTACATTTTGCTTCTTCCTTAATGATTCTATTCATAATGAAAAAAATTCCCATGGACCATCTATCAATTCAATTCATTCAATTTAACAAACAATGGAGTGCTTGATCTTGAATTTCATTTCTTATTTATATTAATTGTTGAATTAAAAATTAGAAAGTGCCTCCCATCATTTCTCATTAGCAATGCTGTTCTTTTGACTCCAAAACACAGTTTTTTGTCACCTTGATGCTGAAATTAACACATGTGGCTAAACAACTTAGTATATTCATTGAATCAAACAGGTATAAACACCATTAAAACTCTAAATCCATTTAAATCCATCAGTCAAAGGAGTCATTCATCATGGTTTCCATTCCGTACAAATGTGAACTAGTTTAATTCTGAAATAATAAAACATTCAATTCACCTCATGTGAATTAGGCTCCTCTTATTCTTACCAAGACTATTTTTCGTGGAATAAATTTCAAATTACATTTTGCTTCCTCCTTAATGATTATATTCATTAGGAAAAAAAAGTCCATGGACCATCTATCAATTCAATTCATTGAATTTAACAAACAATGGAGTGCTTGATCTTGAATTTCATTTCCTATTGATATTAATTGTTGAATTCAAAATTAGAAAGTTCCTCCCATCATTTCTCATTAGCGATGCTGTTCTTTTGACTCAAACATAGTTTTTCTAACCTTGATCCTGAAATTAACACATGTGGCTAAACAACCTAGTATATTCATTGAATCAAACAAGTATAAACAGCATTAAAACTCTAAATCCATTTAAATCCATCAGTCAAAGGAGTCATTCATCAGGGTTTCCATTCCGTACAAATGTGAACTAGTTTAATTCTGAAATAATAAAACATTCAATTCACCTCATGTGAATTACGCTCCTGTTATTGTTACCAAGACTATTTCTCGTGGAATAACTTTCAAATTACATTTTGCATCTTCCTTAATGATTATATTCATTACGAAATAAATGCCCATGGACCATCAATCAATTCAATTTCATTGAATTTAACAAACAATGGAGTCCTTGATCTTGAATTTCATTTCTTATTGATATTAATTGTGGAATTAAAAATTACAAAGTGCCTCCCATCATTTCTCATTAGCAATGCTGTTCTTTTGACTCCAAACACACTTCTTGACACATTGATCATGAAATTAACACATGTGGCGAAACAACCTAGTATATTGATTGAATCAAACAATTATGAACACGATTAAATCTCTAAGTCCATTTAAATCCATCAGTCAAAGGTGTCATTCATCATGGTTTCCATTCTGTACAAATGCGAACTAGTTTAAGTCTGAAATAATAAGATATTCAATTCACCTCATGTGAATTCAGCTCCTCTTATTGTTACCAAGACTATTTTTCGTGCAATAACTTTCAAATTACATTTTGCTTCTTCCTTAATGATTATATATCCATACGAAAAAAAATGCCCATGGACCATCAATCAATTCAATTCATTGAATTTAACAAACAATGGAGTGCTTGATCTTGAATTTCATTTCTTATTGATATTAATTGTTGAATTCAAAATTAGAAAGTTCCTCCCATCATTTCTCATTAGCAATGCTATTCTTTTGACTCCCAAAACATAGTTTTTCTAACCTTGATCCTGAAATTAACACATGTCGCTAAACAACCTAGTATATTCATTGAATCAAACAAGTATAAACACCATTAAAACTCTAAATCCATTTAAATCCATTAGTCAAAAGAGTCATTCATCGTGGTTTCCATTTCGTACAAATGTGAACTAGTTTAAGTCTGAAATAATAAGACATTCAATTCACCTCATGTGAATTCGGCTCCTCTTATTGTCACCAAGACTATTTTTCGTGCAATAACATTCAAACTACATTTTGCTTCTTCCTTAATGATTCTATTCATAATGAAAAAAATTCCCATGGACCATCTATCAATTCAATTCATTCAATTTAACAAACAATGGAGTGCTTGATCTTGAATTTCATTTCTTATTTATATTAATTGTTGAATTAAAAATTAGAAAGTGCCTCCCATCATTTCTCATTAGCAATGCTGTTCTTTTGACTCCAAACACAGTTTTTGTCACCTTGATGCTGAAATTAACACATGTGGCTAAACAACTTAGTATATTCATTGAATCAAACAGGTATAAACACCATTAAAACTCTAAATCCATTTAAATCCATCAGTCAAAGGAGTCATTCATCATGGTTTCCATTCCGTACAAATGTGAACTAGTTTAATTCTGAAATAATAAAACATTCAATTCACCTCATGTGAATTAGGCTCCTCTTATTCTTACCAAGACTATTTTTCGTGGAATAAATTTCAAATTACATTTTGCTTCCTCCTTAATGATTATATTCATTAGGAAAAAAAAAAGTCCATGGACCATCTATCTATCAATTCAATTCATTGAATTTAACAAACAATGGAGTGCTTGATCTTGAATTTCATTTCCTATTGATATTAATTGTTGAATTCAAAATTAGAAAGTTCCTCCCATCATTTCTCATTAGCGATGCTGTTCTTTTGACTCCAAACATAGTTTTTCTAACCTTGATCCTGAAATTAACACATGTGGCTAAACAACCTAGTATATTCATTGAATCAAACAAGTATAAACAGCATTAAAACTCTAAATCCATTTAAATCCATCAGTCAAAGGAGTCATTCATCAGGGTTTCCATTCCGTACAAATGTGAACTAGTTTAATTCTGAAATAATAAAACATTCAATTCACCTCATGTGAATTACGCTCCTGTTATTGTTACCAAGACTATTTCTCGTGGAATAACTTTTAAATTACATTTTGCATCTTCCTTAATGATTATATTCATTACGAAATAAATGCCCATGGACCATCAATCAATTCAATTCATTGAATTTAACAAACAATGGAGTCCTTGATCTTGAATTTCATTTCTTATTGATATTAATTGTGGAATTAAAAATTACAAAGTGCCTCCCATCATTTCTCATTAGCAATGCTGTTCTTTTGACTCCAAAACACACTTCTTGACACATTGATCATGAAATTAACACATGTGGCGAAACAACCTAGTATATTGATTGAATCAAACAATTATGAACACGATTAAATCTCTAAGTCCATTTAAATCCATCAGTCAAAGGTGTCATTCATCATGGTTTCCATTCTGTACAAATGCGAACTAGTTTAAGTCTGAAATAATAAGATATTCAATTCACCTCATGTGAATTCAGCTCCTCTTATTGTTACCAAGACTATTTTTCGTGCAATAACTTTCAAATTACATTTTGCTTCTTCCTTAATGATTATATCCATTACAAAAAAAATGCCCATGGACCATCAATCAATTCAATTCATTGAATTTAACAAACAATGGAGTGCTTGATCTTGAATTTCATTTCTTATTGATATTAATTGTTGAATTCAAAATTAGAAAGTTCCTCCCATCATTTCTCATTAGCAATGCTATTCTTTTGACTCCAAACATAGTTTTTCTAACCTTGATCCTGAAATTAACACATGTCGCAAAACAACCTAGTATATTCATTGAATCAAACAAGTATAAACACCATTAAAACTCTAAATCCATTTAAATCCATTAGTCAAAAGAGTCATTCATCGTGGTTTCCATTTCGTACAAATGTGAACTAGTTTAAGTCTGAAATAATAAGACATTCAATTCACCTCATGTGAATTCGGCTCCTCTTATTGTCACCAAGACTATTTTTCGTGCAATAACATTCAAACTACATTTTGCTTCTTCCTTAATGATTCTATTCATAATGAAAAAAATTCCCATGGACCATCTATCAATTCAATTCATTCAATTTAACAAACAATGGAGTGCTTGATCTTGAAATTTCATTTCTTTATTTATATTAATTGTTGAATTAAAAATTAGAAAGTGCCTCCCATCATTTCTCATTAGCAATGCTGTTCTTTTGACTCCAAACACAGTTTTTTGTCACCTTGATGCTGAAAATTAACACATGTGGCTAAACAACTTAGTATATTCATTGAATCAAACAGGTATAAACACCATTAAAACTCTAAATCCATTTAAATCCATCAGTCAAAGGAGTCATTCATCATGGTTTCCATTCCGTACAAATGTGAACTAGTTTAATTCTGAAATAATAAAACATTCAATTCACCTCATGTGAATTAGGCTCCTCTTATTCTTACCAGGACTATTTTTCGTGGAATAAATTTCAAATTACATTTTGCTTCCTCCTTAATGATTATATTCATTAGGAAAAAAAAGTCCATGGACCATCTATCAATTCAATTCATTGAATTTAACAAACAATGGAGTGCTTGATCTTGAATTTCATTTCCTATTGATATTAATTGTTGAATTCAAAATTAGAAAGTTCCTCCCATCATTTCTCATTAGCGATGCTGTTCTTTTGACTCAAACATAGTTTTTCTAACCTTGATCCTGAAATTAACACATGTGGCTAAACAACCTAGTATATTCATTGAATCAAACAAGTATAAACAGCATTAAAACTCTAAATCCATTTAAATCCATCTGTCAAAGGAGTCATTCATCAGGGTTTCCATTCCGTACAAATGTGAACTAGTTTAATTCTGAAATAATAAAACATTCAATTCACCTCATGTGAATTACGCTCCTGTTATTGTTACCAAGACTATTTTTCGTGGAATAACTTTCAAATTACATTTTGCATCTTCCTTAATGATTATATTCATTACGAAATAAATGCCCATGGACCATCAATCAATTCAATTCATTGAATTTAACAAACAATGGAGTCCTTGATCTTGAATTTCATTTCTTATTGATATTAATTGTTGAATTAAAAATTAGAAAGTGCCTCCCATCATTTCTCATTAGCAATGCTGTTCTTTTGACTCCAAACACAGTTTTTGTCACCTTGATGCTGAAATTAACACATATGGCTAAACAACTTAGTATATTCATTGAATCAAACAGGTATAAACACCATTAAAACTCTAAATCCATTTAAATCCATCAGTCAAAGGAGTCATTCATCATGGTTTCCATTCCGTACAAAAGTGAAATAGTTTAAGTCTGAAATAATAAGATAGTCAATTCACCTCATGTGAATTCGGCTCCTGTTATTCTTACCAAGACTATTTTTCGTGGAATAAATTTCAAATTACATTTTGCTTATTCCTTAATGATTATATTCATTACGAAAAAAATGCCCATGGACCATCAATCAATTCAATTTATTGAATTTATCAAACAATGGAGTGCTTGATCTTGAATTTCATTTCTTATTGATATTAATTGTTGAATTAAAAATTTGAAAGTGCCTCCCATCATTTCTCATTAGCAATGCTGTTCTTTTGACTCCAAACACAATTTTTGTCACCTTGATCCTGAAATTCACACATGTGGCTAAACAACATAGTATATTCATTGAATCAAACAGGTATAAACACCATTAAAACTCTAAATCCATTTAAATCCATCAGTCAAAGGAGTCATTCATCATGGTTTCCATTTCGTACAAATGTAAACTAGTTTAATTCTGAAATAATAAAACATTCAATTCACCTCATGTGAATTCGGCTCCTCTTATTGTTACCAAGACTATTTTTCGTGCAATAACATTCAAATTACATTTTGCTTCTTCCTTAATGATTATATTCATTATGAAAAAAAAGCCCATGGACCATCTATCAATTCAATTCATTCAATTTAACAAACAATGGAGTGCTTGATCTTGAATTTCATTTCTTATTGATATTAATTGTTGAATTAAAAATTAGAAAGTGCCTCCCATCATTTCTCATTAGCGATGCTGTTCTTTTGACTCCAAACACACTTGTTGTCAACTTGATCATGAAATTAACACTTTTGGCGAAACAACCTAGTATATTGATTGAATCAAATAGGTATAAACACCATTAAAACTATAAATCCATTTAAATCCATCAGTCAAAGGAGTCATTCATCATGGTTTCCATTCCGTACAAATGTGAACTAGTTTAATTCTGAAATAATAAAACATTCAATTCACCTCATGTGAATTAGGCTCCTCTTATTGTTACCAAAGACAATTTTTCGTGGAATAACTTTCAAAATTACATTTTGCTTCTTCCTTAATGATTATATTCATTATGAAAAAAAAGCCCATGGACCATCTACCAATTCAATTCATTGAATTTAACAAACAATGGAGTGCTTGATCTTGAATTTCATTTCTTATTGATATTAATTGTTGAATTCAAAATTAGAAAGTTCCTCCCATCATTTCTCATTAGCAATGCTGTTCTTTTGACACCAAACACACATTTTGACACATTGATCATGAAATTAACACATGTGGCTAGACAATCTAGTATATTCTTTGAATCAAACAACAAATGTGAACTAGTTTAATTCTGAAATAATAAAACATTCAATTCACCTCATGTGAATTCGGCTCCTCTTATTGTTACCAAGACTATTTTTCGTGCAATAACATTCAAATTACATTTTGCTTCTTCCTTAATGATTATATTCATTAGGAGAAAAAAGCCCATGGACCATCTATCAATTCAATTCATTGAATTTAACAAACAATGGAGTGCTTGATCTTGAATTTCATTTCTTATTGATATTAATTGTTGAATTAAAAATTAGAAAGTGCCTCCCATCATTTCTCATTAGCAATGCTGTTCTTTTGACTCCAAACACACTTGTTGTCAACTTGATCATGAAATTAACACTTTTGGCGAAACAACCTAGTATATTGATTGAATCAAATAGGTATAAACACCATTAAAACTCTAAATCCATTTAAATCCATCAGTCAAAGCAGTCATTCATCATGGTTTCCATTCCGTACAAATGTGAACTAGTTTAATTCTGAAATAATAAAACATTCAATTCACCTCATGTGAATTAGGCTCCTCTTATTGTTACCAAGACAATTTTTCGTGGAATAACTTTCAAATTACATTTTGCTTCTTCCTTAATGATTATATTCATTATGAAAAAAAAGCCCATGGACCATCTACCAATTCAATTCATTGAATTTAACAAACAATGGAGTGCTTGATCTTGAATTTCATTTCTTATTGATATTAATTGTTGAATTCAAAATTAGAAAGTTCCTCCCATCATTTCTCATTAGCAATGCTGTTCTTTTGACTCCAAACATAGTTTTTCTAACCTTCATCCTGAAATTAACACATGTGGCTAAACAACCTAGTATATTCATTGAATCAAAGAAGTATAAACAGCATTAAAACTCTAAATCCATTTAAATCCATCAGTCAAAGGAGTCATTCATCATGGTTTCCATTCCGTACAAATGTGAACTAGTTTAAGTCTGAAATAATAAGATAGTCAATTCACCTCATGTGAATTCGGCTCCTTTTATTGTTACCAAGACTATTTTTTGTACAATAACATTCAAATTAAATTTTGCTTCTTCCTTAATGATTCTATTCATTATGAAAAAAATGCCCATGGACCATCTATCAATTCAATTCATTGAATTTAACAAACAATGGACTGCTTGATCTTGAATTTCATTTCTTATTGATATTAATTGTTGAATTCAAAATTAGAAAGTTCCTCCCATCATTTCTCATTAGGAATGCTGTTCTTTTGACTCCAAACATAGTTTTTCTAACCTTGATCCTGAAATTAACACATGTGGCTAAACAACCTAGTATATTCATTGAATCAAAGAAGTATAAACAACATTAAAACTCTAAATCCATTTAAATCCATCAGTCAAAGGAGTCATTCATCATGGTTTCCATTCCGTACAAATGTGAACTAGTTTAAGTCTGAAATAATAAGATAGTCAATTCACCTCATGTGAATTCGGCTCCTCTTATTGTTACCAAGACTATTTTTTGTACAATAACATTCAAATTAAATTTTGCTTCTTCCTTAATGATTCTATTCATTATGAAAAAAATGCCCATGGACCATCTATCAATTCAATTCATTGAATTTAACAAACAATGGACTGCTTGATCTTGAATTTCATTTCTTATTGATATTAATTGTTGAATTCAAAATTAGAAAGTTCCTCCCATCATTTCTCATTAGGAATGCTGTTCTTTTGACTCCAAACATAGTTTTTCTAACCTTGATCCTGAAATTAACACATGTCACTAAACAACCCAGTATATTCATTGAATCAAACAAGTATAAACACCATTAAAACTCTAAATCCATTTAAATCCATCAGTCAAAGGAGTCATTCATCGTGGTTTCCATTCCGTACAAATGTGAACTAGTTTAAGTCTGAAATAATAAGATATTCAATTCACCTCATGTGAATTCGGCCCCTCTTATTGTCACCAAGACTATTTTTCGTGCAATAACATTCAAATTACATTTTGCTTCTTCCTTAATGATTATATTCATTTTGGAAAAAAAGCCCGTGGACCATCTATCAATTCAATTCATTCAATTTAACAAACAATGGAGTGCTTGATCTTGAATTTCATTTCTTATTGATATTAATTGTTGAATTAAAAATTAGAAAGGTCCTCCCATCATTTCTCATTAGCAATGCTGTTCTTTTGACTCCCAAACACACTACTTGACGCATTGATCATGAAATTAAACACATGTGGCGAAACAACCTAGTATATTGATTAAATCAAACAATTATGAACACGATTAAATCTCTAAATCCATTTAAATCCATCAGTCAAAGGAGTCATTCATCCTGGTTTCCATTCCGTCCAAATGTGAACAAGTTTAAGTCTGAAATAATAAGACATTCACTTCACCTCATGTGGATTCGGCTCCTCTTATTGTTACCAAGACTATATTTTTCGTGCAATAACATTCAAATTACATTTTGCTTCTTCCTTAATGATTCTATTCATTATGAAAAAAATGCCCATGGACCATCTATCAATTCAATTCAACAAACAATGGAGTGGTTGATCTTGAATTTCATTTCTTATTGATATTAATTGTTGAATTCAAAATTAGAAAGTTCCTCCCATCATTTCTCATTAGCAATGCTGTTCTTTTGACTTCAAACATAGTTTTTCTAACCTTGATCCTGAAATTAACACATGTCGCTAAACAACCTAGTATATTCATTGAATCAAACAAGTATAAACACCATTAAAACTCTAAATCCATTTAAATCCATTAGTCAAAAGAGTCATTCATCGTGGTTTCCATTTTGTACAAATGTGAACTAGTTTAAGTCTGAAATAATAAGACATTCAATTCACCTCATGTGAATTCGGCTCCTCTTATTGTCACCAAGACTATTTTTCGTGCAATAACATTCAAATTACATTTTGCTTCTTCCTTAATGATTCTATTCATAATGAAAAAAATTCCCATGGACCATCTATCAATTCAATTCATTCAATTTAACAAACAATGGATTGCTTGATCTTGAATTTCATTTCTTATTTATATTAATTGTTGAATTCAAAATTAGAAAGTGCCTCCCATCATTTCTCATTAGCAATGCTGTTCTTTTGACTCCAAACACACTTGTTGTCAACTTGATCATGAAATTAACACTTTTGGCGAAACAACCTAGTATATTGATTGAATCAAACAGGTATAAACACCATTGAAACTCTAAATCCATTTAAATCCATCAGTCAAAAGAGTCATTCATCATGGTATGCATTCCATGCAAATGAGAACTAGTTTAAGTCTGAAATAATAAGACATTCTATTCATCTCAGGTGAATTAGGCTCCTCTTATTGTTACCAAGACTCTTTGTCATGCAATAACTTTCAAATTACATTTTGCTTCTTCCTTAATGATTATATTCATTACGAAAAAAAAAATGCCTATGGGACCATCAATCAATTCAATTCATTGAATTTAACAAACAATGGAGTGCTTGATCTTGAATTTCATTTCTTATTGATATTAATTGTTGAATTAAAAATTAGAAAGTGCCTCCCATCATTTCTCAAGAGCAATGCTGTTCTTTTGACTCCGAACACAGTTTTTGTCACCTTGATCCTAAAATTAACACATGTGGCTAAACAACTTAGTATATTCATTGAATCAAACAGGTATAAACACCATTAAAACTCTAAATCCATTTAAATCCATCAGTCAAAGGAGTCTTTCATCATGGTTTCCATTTCGTACAAATGTGAACTAGTTTAATTCTGAAATAATAAAACATTCAATTCACCTCATGTGAATTCGACTCCTCTTATTGTTACCAAGACTATTTTTCGTGCAATAACATTCAAATTACATTTTGCTTCTTCCTTAATGATTATATTCATTAGGAAAAAAAAGCCCATGGACCATCTATCAATTCAATTCATTGAATTTAACAAACAATGGAGTGCTTGATCTTGAATTTCATTTCTTATTGATATTAATTGTTGAATTAAAAATTAGAAAGTGCCTCCCATCATTTCTCATTAGCAATGCTGTTCTTTTGACTCCAAACACACTTGTTGTCAACTTGATCATGAAATTAACACTTTTGGCGAAACAACCTAGTATATTGATTGAATCAAATAGGTATAAACACCATTAAAACTCTAAATCCATTTAAATCCATCAGTCAAAGCAGTCATTCATCATGGTTTCCATTCCGTACAAATGTGAACTAGTTTAATTCTGAAATAATAAAACATTCAATTCACCTCATGTGAATTAGGCTCCTCTTATTGTTACCAAGACAATTTTTCGTGGAATAACTTTCAAATTACATTTTGCTTCTTCCTTAATGATTATATTCATTATGAAACAAAAGCCCATGGACCATCTACCAATTCAATTCATTGAATTTAACAAACAATGGAGTGCTTGATCTTGAATTTCATTTCTTATTGATATTAATTGTTGAATTCAAAATTAGAAAGTTCCTCCCATCATTTCTCATTAGGAATGCTGTTCTTTTGACTCCAAACATAGTTTTTCTAACCTTCATCCTGAAATTAACACATGTGGCTAAACAACCTAGTATATTCATTGAATCAAAGAAGTATAAACAGCATTAAAACTCTAAATCCATTTAAATCCATCAGTCAAAGGAGTCATTCATCATGGTTTCCATTCCGTACAAATGTGAACTAGTTTAAGTCTGAAATAATAAGATAGTCAATTCACCTCATGTGAATTTGGCTCCTCTTATTGTTACCAAGACTATTTTTTGTACAATAACATTCAAATTAAATTTTGCTTCTTCCTTAATGATTCTATTCATTATGAAAAAAATGCCCATGGACCATCTATCAATTCAATTCATTGAATTTAACAAACAATGGACTGCTTGATCTTGAATTTCATTTCTTATTGATATTAATTGTTGAATTCAAAATTAGAAAGTTCCTCCCATCATTTCTCATTAGGAATGCTATTCTTTTGACTCCAAACATAGTTTTTCTAACCTTGATCCTGAAATTAACACATGTCACTAAACAACCTAGTATATTCATTGAATCAAACAAGTATAAACACCATTAAAACTCTAAATCCATTTAAATCCATCAGTCAAAGGAGTCATTCATCGTGGTTTCCATTCCGTACAAATGTGAACTAGTTTAAGTCTGAAATAATAAGATATTCAATTCACCTCATGTGAATTCGGCCCCTCTTATTGTCACCAAGACTATTTTTCGTGCAATAACATTCAAATTACATTTTGCTTCTTCCTTAATGATTATATTCATTTTGGAAAAAAAGCCCGTGGACCATCTATCAATTCAATTCATTCAATTTAACAAACAATGGAGTGCTTGATCTTGAATTTCATTTCTTATTGATATTAATTGTTGAATTAAAAATTAGAAAGGTCCTCCCATCATTTCTCATTAGCAATGCTGTTCTTTTGACTCCAAACACACTACTTGACACATTGATCATGAAATTAACACATGTGGCGAAACAACCTAGTATATTGATTAAATCAAACAATTATGAACACGATTAAATCTCTAAATCCATTTAAATCCATCAGTCAAAGGAGTCATTCATCCTGGTTTCCATTCCGTCCAAATGTGAACAAGTTTAAGTCTGAAATAATAAGACATTCACTTCACCTCATGTGGATTCGGCTCCTCTTATTGTTACCAAGACTATTTTTCGTGCAATAACATTCAAATTACATTTTGCTTCTTCCTTAATGATTCTATTCATTATGAAAAAAATGCCCATGGACCATCTATCAATTCAATTCAACAAACAATGGAGTGCTTGATCTTGAATTTCATTTCTTATTGATATTAATTGTTGAATTCAAAATTAGAAAGTTCCTCCCATCATTTCTCATTAGCAATGCTGTTCTTTTGACTTCAAACATAGTTTTTCTAACCTTGATCCTGAAATTAACACATGTCGCTAAACAACCTAGTATATTCATTGAATCAAACAAGTATAAACACCATTAAAACTCTAAATCCATTTAAATCCATCAGTCAAAGGAGTCGTTCATCATGGTATGCATTCCATGCGACTGTGAACTTGTTTAATTCTGAAATAATAAGACATTCTATTCACCTCATGTGAATTAGGCTCCTCTTATTGTTACCAAGACTATTTGTCATGCAATAACATTCAAATTACATTTTGCTTCTTCCTTAATAATTATATTCATTATGAAAAAGAAGCCCATGGACCATCTATCAATTCAATTCATTCAATTTAACAAACAATCGAGTGCTTGATCTTGAATTTCATTTCTTATTGATATTAATTGTTGAATTCAAAATTAGAAAGTTCCTCCCATTATTTCTCATTAGCAATGCTGTTCTTTTGACTCCAAACACACTTGTTGTCAACTTGATCATGAAATTAACACTTTTGGCGAAACAACCTAGTATATTGATTGAATCAAACAGGTATAAACACCATTGAAACTCTAAATCCATTTAAATCCATCAGTCAAAAGAGTCATTCATCATGGTATGCATTCCATGCAAATGAGAACTAGTTTAAGTCTGAAATAATAAGACATTCTATTCATCTCAGGTGAATTAGGCTCCTCTTATTGTTACCAAGACTCTTTGTCATGCAATAACTTTCAAATTACATTTTGCTTCTTCCTTAATGATTATATTCATTACGAAAAAAATGCCTATGGACCATCAATCAATTCAATTCATTGAATTTAACAAACAATGGAGTGCTTGATCTTGAATTTCATTTCTTATTGATATTAATTGTTGAATTAAAAATTAGAAAGTGCCTCCCATCATTTCTCAAGAGCAATGCTGTTCTTTTGACTCCGAACACAGTTTTTGTCACCTTGATCCTAAAATTAACACATGTGGCTAAACAACTTAGTATATTCATTGAATCAAACAGGTATAAACACCATTAAAACTCTAAATCCATTTAAATCCATCAGTCAAAGGAGTCTTTCATCATGGTTTCCATTTCGTACAAATGTGAACTAGTTTAATTCTGAAATAATAAAACATTCAATTCACCTCATGTGAATTAGGCTCCTCTTATTCTTACCAAGACTATTTTTCGTGGAATAAATTTCAAATTACATTTTGCTTCCTCCTTAATGATTATATTCATTAGGAAAAAAAAGTCCATGGACCATCTATCAATTCAATTCATTGAATTTAACAAACAATGGAGTGCTTGATCTTGAATTTCATTTCCTATTGATATTAATTGTTGAATTCAAAATTAGAAAGTTCCTCCCATCATTTCTCATTAGCGATGCTGTTCTTTTGACTCCAAACATAGTTTTTCTAACCTTGATCCTGAAATTAACACATGTCGCTAAACAACCTAGTATATTCATTGAATCAAACAAGTATAAACACCATTAAAACTCTAAATCCATTTAAATCCATCAGTCAAAGGAGTCGTTCATCATGGTATGCATTCCATGCGACTGTGAACTTGTTTAATTCTGAAATAATAAGACATTCTATTCACCTCATGTGAATTAGGCTCCTCTTATTGTTACCAAGACTATTTGTCATGCAATAACATTCAAATTACATTTTGCTTCTTCCTTAATAATTATATTCATTATGAAAAAGAAGCCCATGGACCATCTATCAATTCAATTCATTCAATTTAACAAACAATCGAGTGCTTGATCTTGAATTTCATTTCTTATTGATATTAATTGTTGAATTCAAAATTAGAAAGTTTCCTCCCATTATTTCTCATTAGCAATGCTGTTCTTTTGACTCCAAACACACTTGTTGTCAACTTGATCATGAAAATTAACACTTTTGGCGAAACAACCTAGTATATTGATTGAATCAAACAGGTATAAACACCATTGAAAAACTCTAAATCCATTTAAATCCATCAGTCAAAAGAGTCATTCATCATGGTATGCATTCCATGCAAATGAGAACTAGTTTAAGTCTGAAATAATAAGACATTCTATTCATCTCAGGTGAATTAGGCTCCTCTTATTGTTACCAAGACTCTTTGTCATGCAATAACTTTCAAATTACATTTTGCTTCTTCCTTAATGATTATATTCATTACGAAAAAAATGCCTATGGACCATCAATCAATTCAATTCATTGAATTTAACAAACAATGGAGTGCTTGATCTTGAATTTCATTTCTTATTGATATTAATTGTTGAATTAAAAATTAGAAAGTGCCTCCCATCATTTCTCAAGAGCAATGCTGTTCTTTTGACTCCGAACACAGTTTTTGTCACCTTGATCCTAAAATTAACACATGTGGCTAAACAACTTAGTATATTCATTGAATCAAACAGGTATAAACACCATTAAAACTCTAAATCCATTTAAATCCATCAGTCAAAGGAGTCTTTCATCATGGTTTCCATTTCGTACAAATGTGAACTAGTTTAATTCTGAAATAATAAAACATTCAATTCACCTCATGTGAATTCGACTCCTCTTCTTATTGTTACCAAGACTATTTTTCGTGCAATAACATTCAAATTACATTTTGCTTCTTCCTTAATGATTATATTCATTAGGAAAAAAAAAGCCCATGGACCATCTATCAATTCAATTCATTGAATTTAACAAACAATGGAGTGCTTGATCTTGAATTTCATTTCTTATTGATATTAATTGTTGAATTAAAAATTAGAAAGTGCCTCCCATCATTTCTCATTAGCAATGCTGTTCTTTTGACTCCAAACACACTTGTTGTCAACTTGATCATGAAATTAACACTTTTGGCGAAACAACCCTAGTATATTGATTGAATCAAATAGGTATAAACACCATTAAAACTCTAAATCCATTTAAATCCATCAGTCAAAGCAGTCATTCATCATGGTTTCCATTCCGTACAAATGTGAACTAGTTTAATTCTGAAAAATAATAAAACATTCAATTCACCTCATGTGAATTAGGCTCCTCTTTATTGTTACCAAGACAAATTTTTCGTGGAATAACTTTCAAATTACATTTTGCTTCTTCCTTAATGATTATATTCATTATGAAACAAAAGCCCATGGACCATCTACCAATTCAATTCATTGAATTTAACAAACAATGGAGTGCTTGATCTTGAATTTCATTTCTTATTGATATTAATTGTTGAATTCAAAATTAGAAAGTTCCTCCCATCATTTCTCATTAGCAATGCTGTTCTTTTGACTCCAAACATAGTTTTTTCTAACCTTCATCCTGAAATTAACACATGTGGCTAAACAACCTAGTATATTCATTGAATCAAAGAAAGTATAAACAGCATTAAAACTCTAAATCCATTTAAATCCATCAGTCAAAGGAGTCATTCATCATGGTTTCCATTCCGTACAAATGTGAACTAGTTTAAGTCTGAAATAATAAGATAGTCAATTCACCTCATGTGAATTCGGCTCCTCTTATTGTTACCAAGACTATTTTTTGTACAATAACATTCAAATTAAATTTTGCTTCTTCCTTAATGATTCTATTCATTATGAAAAAAATGCCCATGGACCATCTATCAATTCAATTCATTGAATTTAACAAACAATGGACTACTTGATCTTGAATTTCATTTCTTATTGATATTAATTGTTGAATTCAAAATTAGAAAGTTCCTCCCATCATTTCTCATTAGGAATGCTATTCTTTTGACTCCAAACATAGTTTTTCTAACCTTGATCCTGAAATTAACACATGTCACTAAACAACCTAGTATATTCATTGAATCAAACAAGTATAAACACCATTAAAACTCTAAATCCATTTAAATCCATTAGTCAAAGGAGTCATTCATCGTGGTTTCCATTCCGTACAAACGGAACTAGTTTAAGTCTGAAATAATAAGATATTCAATTCACCTCATGTGAATTCGGCCCCTCTTATTGTCACCAAGACTATTTTTCGTGCAATAACATTCAAATTACATTTTGCTTCTTCCTTAATGATTATATTCATTTTGAAAAAAAAGCCCGTGGACCATCTATCAATTCAATTCATTCAATTTAACAAACAATGGAGTGCTTGATCTTGAATTTCATTTCTTATTGATATTAATTGTTGAATTAAAAATTAGAAAGGTCCTCCCATCATTCTCATTAGCAATGCTGTTCTTTTGACTCCAAACACACTACTTGACGCATTGATCATGAAATTAACACATGTGGCGAAACAACCTAGTATATTGATTAAATCAAACAATTATGAACACGATTAAATCTCTAAATCCATTTAAATCCATCAGTCAAAGGAGTCATTCATCCTGGTTTCCATTCCGTCCAAATGTGAACAAGTTTAAGTCTGAAATAATAAGACATTCACTTCACCTCATGTGGATTCGGCTCCTCTTATTGTTACCAAGACTATTTTTCGTGCAATAACATTCAAATTACATTTTGCTTCTTCCTTAATGATTCTATTCATTATGAAAAAAATGCCCATGGACCATCTATCAATTCAATTCATTCAATTTAACAAACAATGGAGTGGTTGATCTTGAATTTCATTTCTTATTGATACTAATTGTTGAATTCAAAATTAGAAAGTTCCTGCCATCATTTCTCATTAGCAATGCTGTTCTTTCGACACCAAATACAGTTTTTCCAACCTTGATCCTGAAATTAACACATGTGGCTAAACGACCAAGTATATTCATCTAATCAAACAGGTATAAACACCATTAAAACTCTAAATCCATTTAAATCCATCAGTCAAAGGAGTCATTCATCATGGTTTCCATTTCGTACAAATGTGAACTAGTTTAATTCTGAAATAATAAAACATTCAATTCACCTCATGTGAATTCGGCTCCTCTTATTGTTACCAAGACTATTTTTCATGCAATAACATTCAAATTACATTTTGCTTCTTCCTTAATGATTATATTCATTATGAAAAAAAAGCCCATGGACCATCTATCAATTCAATTCATTGAATTTAACAAACAATGGAGTGCTTGATCTTGAATTTCATTTCTTATTGATATTAATTGTTGAATTAAAAATTAGAAAGTGCCTCCCATCATTTCTCATTAGCAATGCTGTTCTTTTGACTCCAAACACACTTGTTGTCAACTTGATCATGAAATTAACACTTTTGGCGAAACAACCTAGTATATTGATTGAATCAAATAGGTATAAACACCATTAAAACTCTAAATCCATTTAAATCCATCAGTCAAAGGAGTCATTCATCATGGTTTCCATTCCGTACAAATGTGAAGTAGTTTAATTCTGAAATAATAAAACATTCAATTCACCTCATGTGAATTAGGCTCCTGTTATTGTTACCAAGACTATTTTTCGTGGAATAACTTTCAAATGACATTTTGCTTATTCCTTAATGATTATATTTATTATGAAAAAAAAGCCCATGGAGCATCTACCAATTCTATTCATTGAATTTAACAAACAATGGAGTGCTTGATCTTGAATTTCATTTCTTATTGATATTAATTGTTGAATTCAAAATTAGAAAGTTCCTCCCATCATTTCTCATTAGCAATGCTGTTCTTTTGACTTCAAACATAGTTTTTCTAACCTTGATCCTGAAATTAACACATGTCGCTAAACAACCTAGTATATTCATTGAATCAAACAAGTATAAACACCATTAAAACTCTAAATCCATTTAAATCCATTAGTCAAAGGAGTCATTCATCGTGGTTTCCATTTTGTACAAATGTGAACTAGTTTAAGTCTGAAATAATAAGACATTCAATTCACCTCATGTGAATTCGGCTCCTCTTATTGTCACCAAGACTATTTTTCGTGCAATAACATTCAAATTACATTTTGCTTCTTCCTTAATGATTCTATTCATAATGAAAAAAATTCCCATGGACCATCTATCAATTCAATTCATTCAATTTAACAAACAATGGATTGCTTGATCTTGAATTTCATTTCTTTATTTATATTAATTGTTGAATTCAAAATTAGAAAGTGCCTCCCATCATTTCTCATTAGCAATGCTGTTCTTTTGACTCCAAACACACTTGTTGTCAACTTGATCATGAAATTAACACTTTTGGCGAAACAACCTAGTATATTGATTGAATCAAACAGGTATAAACACCATTGAAACTCTAAATCCATTTAAATCCATCAGTCAAAAGAGTCATTCATCATGGTATGCATTCCATGCAAATGAGAACTAGTTTAAGTCTGAAATAATAAGACATTCTATTCATCTCAGGTGAATTAGGCTCCTCTTATTGTTACCAAGACTCTTTGTCATGCAATAACTTTCAAATTACATTTTGCTTCTTCCTTAATGATTATATTCATTACGAAAAAAATGCCTATGGACCATCAATCTATTCAATTCATTGAATTTAACAAACAATGGAGTGCTTGATCTTGAATTTCATTTCTTATTGATATTAATTGTTGAATTAAAAATTAGAAAGTGCCTCCCATCATTTCTCATTAGCAATGCTGTTCTTTTGACTCCAAACACAGTTTTTGTCACCTTGATCCTAAAATTAACACATGTGGCTAAACAACTTAGTATATTCATTGAATCAAACAGGTATAAACACCATTAAAACTCTAAATCCATTTAAATCCATCAGTCAAAGGAGTCTTTCATCATGGTTTCTATTTCGTACAAATGTGAACTAGTTTAATTCTGAAATAATAAAACATTCAGTTCACCTCATGTGAATTAGGCTCCTCTTATTCTTACCAAGACTATTTTTCGTGGAATAAATTTCAAATTACATTTTGCTTCTTCCTTAATGATTATATTCATTAGGAAAAAAAAGCCCATGGACCATCTATCAATTCAATTCATTGAATTTAACAAACAATGGAGTGCTTGATCTTGAATTTCATTTCATATTGATATTAATTGTTGAATTCAAAATTAGAATGTTCCTCCCATCATTTCTCATTAGCAATGCTGTTCTTTTGACTCCAAACATAGTTTTTCTAACCTTGATCCTGAAATTAACACATGTGGCTAAACAACCTAGTATATTCATTGAATCAAACAAGTACAAACGGCATTAAATCTCTAAATCCATTTAAATCCATCAGTCAAAGGTGTCATTCATCATGGTTTCCATTCCGTACAAATGTGAACTAGTTTAAGTCTGAAATAATAAGATAGTCAATTCACCTCATGTGAATTCGGCTCCTCTTATTGTTACCAAGACTATTTTTCGTGGAATAACTTTCAAATTACATTTTGCTTCTTCCTTAATGATTATATTCATTACGAAAAAAATGCCCATGGACCATCAATCAATTCAATTCATTGAATTTAACAAACAATGGAGTGCTTGATCTTGAATTTCATTTCTTATTGATATTAATTGTGGAATTAAAAATTAGAAAGTGCCTCCCATCATTTCTCTTTAGCAATGCTGTTCTTTTGACTCCAAACACAGTTTTTGTCACCATGATCCTGAAATTCACACATGTGGCTAAACAACATAGTATATTCATTGAATCTAACAGGTATAAACACCATTAAAACTCTAAATCCATTTAAATCTATCAGTCAAAGGAGTCATTCATCATGGTTTCCATTTCATACAAATGTGAATTAGTTTAATTCTGAAATAATAAAACATTAAATTCACCTCATGTGAATTCGGCTCCTCTTATTGTTACCAAGACTATTTTTCGTGCAATAACATTCAAATTACATTTTGCTTCTTCCTTAATGATTATATTCATTATGAAAAAAAAGCCCATGGATTATCTATCAATTCAATTCATTCAATTTAACAAACAATGGAGTGCTTGATCTTGAATTTCATTTCTTATTGATATTAATTGTTGAATTAAAAATTAGAAAGTGCCTCCCATCATTTCTCATTAGCAATGCCGTTCTTTTGACTCCAAACACACTTGTTGTCAACTTGATCATGAAATTAACACTTTTGGTGAAACAACCTAGTATATTGATTGAATCAAATAGGTATAAACAGCATTAAAACTCTAAATCCATTTAAATCCATCAGTCAAAGGAGTCATTCATCAGGGTTTCCATTCCGTACAAATGTGAACTAGTTTAATTCTGAAATAATAAAACATTCAATTCACCTCATGTGAATTAGGCTCCTCTTATTGTTACCAAGACTATTTTTCGTGGAATACCTTTCAAATTACATTTTGCTTCTTCCTTAATGATTATATTCATTACGAAAAAAATGCCCAATGGACCATCAATCAATTCAATTCATTGAATTTAACAAACAATGGAGTGCTTGATCTTGAATTTCATTTCTTATTGATATTAATTGTGGAATTAAAATTTAGAAAGTGCCTCTTATCATTTCTCATTAGCAATGCTGTTCTTTTGGCTCCAAACACACTTCTTGACACATTGATCATGAAATTAACACATGTGCCGAAACAACCTAGTATATTGATTGAATCAAACAATTATGAACACGATTAAATCTCTAAATCCATTTAAATCCATCAGTCAAAGGTGTCATTCATCATGGTTTCGATTCTGTACAAATGCGAACTAGTTTAAGTCTGAAATAACAAGATATTCAATTCACCTCATGCGAATTCGGCTCCTCTTATTCTTACCAAGACTATTTTTCGTGCAATAACTTTCAAATTACATTTTGCTTATTCCTTAATGATTATATTCATTATGAAAAAAAAGCCCATGGACCATCTACCAATTCAATTCATTGAATTTAACAAACAATGGAGTGCTTGATCTTGAATTTCATTTCTTATTGATATTAATTGCTGAATTCAAAATTAGAATGTTCCTCCCATCATTTCTCATTCGCAATGCTGTTCTTTTGACTCCAAACATAGTTTTTCTAACCTTAATCCTGAAATTAACACATGTCGCTAAACAACCTAGTATATTCATTGAATCAAACAAGTATAAACACCATTAAAACTCTAAATCCATTTAAATCCATTAGTCAAAGGAGTCATTCATCGTGGTTTCCATTCTGTACAAATGTGAACTAGTTTAAGTCTGAAATAATAAGACATTCAATTCACCTCATGTGAATTAGGCTCCACTTATTGTTACCAAGACTATTTTTCGTGGAATAACTTTCAAATTACATTTTGCTTCTTCCTTAATGATTATATTCATTACGAAAAAAATGCCCAAGGACCATCTATCAATTCAATTCATTCAATTTAACAAACAATGGAGTGCTTGATCTTGAATTTCATTTCTTATTGATATTAATTGTAGAATTCAAAATTAGAAAGTGCCTCCCATCATTTCTCATTAGCAATGCTGTTCTCTTGACTCCAAACACAGTTTTTGTCACCTTGATCATGAAATTAACACATGTGGCTAAACAACCTAGTATATTCATTGAATCAAACAGGTATAAACACCATTAAAACTCTAAATCCATTTAAATCCATCAGTCAAAGGAGTCATTCATCATGGTTTCCATTTCGTACAAATGTGAACTAGTTTAATTCTGAAATAATAAAACATTCAATTCACCTCATGTGAATTCGGCTCCTCTTATTGTTACCAAGACTATTTTTTGTGCAATAACATTCAAATTACATTTTGCTTCTTCCTTAATGATTATATTCATTATGAAAAAAAAGCCCATGGAACATCTATCAATTCAATTCATTCAATTTAACAAACAATGGAGTGCTTGATCTTGAATTTCATTTCTTATTGATATTAATTGTTGAATTAAAAATTAGAAAGTGCCTCCCATCATTTCTCATTAGCAATGCTGTTATTTTGACTCCAAACACACTTGTTGTCAACTTGATCATGAAATTAACACTTTTGAAGAAACAACCTCGTATATTGATTGAATCAAATAGGTATAAACACCATTAAAACTCTAAATCCATTTAAATCCATCAGTCAAAGGAGTCATTCATCGTGGTTTCCATTCCGTACAAATGTGAACTAGTTTAATTCTGAAATAATAAAACATTCAATTCACCTCATGTGAATTAGGCTCCTGTTATTGTTACCAAGACAATTTTTCGTGGAATAACTTTCAAATTACATTTTGCTTCTTCCTTAATGATTATATTCATTACGAAAAAAATGCCCATGGACCATCAATCAATTCAATTCATTGAATTTAACAAACAATGGAGTGCTTGATCTTGAATTTCATTTCTTATTGATATTAATTGTGGAATTAAAAATTAGAAAGTGCCTCCCACCAGTTCTCATTAGCAATGCTATTCTTTTGACTCCAAACGCACTTGTTGACACATTGATCATGAGATTAACACATGTGGGGAAACAACCTAGTATATTGATTGAATCAAACAATTATGAACACGATTAAATCTCTAAGTCCATTTAAATCCATCAGTCAAGGGTGTCATGCATCATGGTTTCCATTCCGTACAAATGCGAACTAGTTTAAGTCTGAAATAATAAGATATCCAATTCACCTCATTTGAATTCGGCTCCTCTTATTGTTACCAAGACTATTTTTCGTGCAATAACTTTAAAATTACATTTTGCTTATTCCTTAATGATTATATTCATTATGAAAAAAAAGCTGATGGACCATCTACCAATTCAATTCATTGAATTTAACAAACAATGGATTGCTTGATCTTGAATTTCATTTCTTATTGATATTAATTGTTGCATTCAAAATTAGAAAGTTTCTCCCATCATTTCTCATTAGCAATACTGTTCTTTTGACTCCAAACATAGTTTTTTTAACCTTGATCCTGAAATTAACACATGTCGCTAAATAACCTAGTATATTCATTGAATCAAACAAGTATAAACACCATTAAAACTCTAAATCCATTTAAATCCATTAGTCAAAGGAGTCATTCATCGTGGTTTCCATTCCGTACAAATGTGAACTAGTTTAAGTCTGAAATAATAAGACCTTCAATTCACCTCATGTGAATTCGGCTCCTCTTATTGTCACCAAGACTATTTTTCGTGCAATAACATTCAAATTACATTTTGCTTCTTCCTTAATGATTCTATTCATAAAGAAAAAACTTCCCATGGACCATCTACCAATTCAATTCATTGAATTTAACAAACAATGGAGTGCTTGATCTTGAATTTCATTTCTTATTGATATTAATTGTGGAATTAAAAATTAGAAAGTGCCTCCCATCATTTGTCATTAGCAATGCTGTTCTTTTGACTCCAAACACACTTCTTGACAAATTGATCATGAAATTAACACATGTGGCGAAACAACCTAGTATATTGATTGAATCAAACAATTATGAACACGATTAAATCTCTAAATCCATTTAAATCCATCAGTCAAAGGTGTCATTCATCATGGTTTCCATTCCGTACAAATGCGAACTAGTTTAAGTCTAAAATAACAAGATATTCAATTCACCTCATGTGAATTCGGCTCCTCTTATTCTTACCAAGACTATTTTTCGTGCAATAACTTTCAAATTACATTTTGCTTATTCCTTAATGATTATATTCATTACGAAAAAAATGCCTATGGACCATCTATCAATTCAATTCATTGAATTTAACAAACAATGGAGTGCTTGATCTTGAATTTCATTTCTTATTGATATTAATTGTTGAATTCAAAATGAGAAAGTTCCTCCCATCATTTCTCATTAGGAATGCTGTTCTTTTGACTCCAAACATAGTTTTTCTAACCTTGATCCTGAAATTAATACATGTGGCTAAACAACCTAGTATATTCATTGAATCAAACAAGTATAAACAGCATTAAAACTCTAAATCCATTTAAATCCATCGGTCAAAGGAGTCATTCATCATGGTTTCCATTCAGTACAAATGTGAACTAGTTTAAGTCTGAAATAATAAGATAGTCAATTCACCTCATGTGAATTTGGCTCCTCTTATTGTTACCAAGACTATTTTTCATGGAATAACTTTCAAATTACATTTTGCTTCTTCCTTAATGATTATATTCATTAGGAAAAAAAAGCCCATGGACCATCTATCAATTCAATTCATTCAATTTAACAAACAATGGAGTGCTTGATCTTGAATTTCATTTCTTATTGATACTAATTGTTGAATTCAAAATTAGAAAGTTCCTGCCATCATTTCTCATTAGCAATGCTGTTCTTTTGACACCAAATACAGTTTTTCCAACCTTGATCCTGAAATTAACACATGTGGCTAGACGACCAAGTATATTCATTGAATCAAACAGGTATAAACACCATTAAAACACTAAAACCATTTAAATCCATCAGTCAAAGGAGTCATTCATCATGGTTTCCATTCTGTACAATTGTGAACTAGTTTAATTCTGAAATAATAATACATTCAATTCACCTCATGTGAATTAGGCTCCTCTTATTGTTACCAAGACTATTTTTCGTGCAATAACATTCAAATTACATTTTGCTTCTTCCTTAATGATTATATTCATTACGAAAAAAATGCCCATGGACCATCTATCAATTCAATTCATTCAATTTAACAAACAATGGAGTGCTTGATCTTGTATTTCATTTCTTATTGATACTAATTGTTGAATTCAAAATTAGAAAGTTCCTGCCATCATTTCTCATTAGCAATGCTGTTCTTTTGACACCAAATACAGTTTTTCCAACCTTGATCCTGAAATTAACACATGTGGCTAAACGACCAAGTATATTCATTGAATCAAACAGGTATAAACACCATTAAAACTCTAAATCCATTTAAATCCATCTGTCAAAGGAGTCATTCATCATGGTTTCCATTTCGTACAAATGTGAACTAGTTTAAGTCTGAAATAATAAAACATTCAATTCACCTCATGTGAATTCGGCTCCTCTTATTGTTACCAAGACTATTTTTCGTGGAATAACATTCAAATTACATTTTGCTTCTTCCTTAATGATTATATTCATTATGAAAAAAAAGCCCATGGACCATCTATCAATTCAATTCATTCAATTTAACAAACAATGGAGTGCTTGATCTTGAATTTCATTTCTTATTTATATTAATTGTAGAATTCAAAATTAGAAAGTGCCTCCCATCATTTCTCATTAGCAATGCTGTTCTTTTGACTCCAAACACACTTGTTGTCAACTTGATCATGAAATTAACACTTTTGGCGAAACAACCTAGTATATTGATTGATTCAAACAGGTATAAACACCATTGAAACTCTAAATCCATTGAAATCCATCAGTCAAAATAGCCATTAATCATGGTATGCATTCCATGCAAATGTGAACTAGTTTAAGTCTGAAATAATAAGACATTCTATTCATCTCAGGTGAATTAGGCTCCTCTTATTGTTACCAAGACTATTTGTCATGCTATAACTTTCAAATTACATTTTGCTTCTTCCTTAATGATTATATTCATTACGAAAAAAATGCCTATGGACCATCAATCAATTCAATTCATTCAATTTAACAAACAATGGAGTGCTTGATCTTGAATTTCATTTCTTATTGATATTAATTGTTGAATTAAAAATTAGAATGTGCCTCCCATCATTTCTCATTAGCAATGCTGTTCTTTTGACTCCAAACACAGTTTTTGTCACCTTTATCCTGAAATTAACACATGTGGCTAAACAACTTAGTATATTCATTGAATCAAACAGGTATAAACACCATTAAAACTCTAAATCCATTTAAATCCATCAGTCAAAGGAGTCATTCATCATGGTTTCCATTTCGTATAAATGTGAACTAGTTTAGTTCTGAAATAATAAAATATTCAATTCACCTCATGTGAATTAGACTCCTCTTATTCTTACCAAGACTATTTTTCGTGGAATAAATTTCAAATTACATTTTGCTTCTTCCTTAATGATTATATTCTTTAGGAAAAAAAACCCCATGGACCATCTATCAATTCAATTCATTCAATTTAACAAACAATGGAGTGCTTGATCTTGAATTTCATTTCTTATTGATATTAATTGTTGAATTAAAAATTAGAAAGTGCCTCCCACCATTTCTCATTAGCAATGCTATTCTTTTGACTCCAAACACAGTTTTTGTCACCTTGATGCTGAAATTCACACATGTGGCTAGACAACATTGTATATCCATTGAATCAAACAGGTATAAACACCATTAAAACTCTAAATCCATTTAAATCTATCAGTCAAAGTAGTCATTCATCATGGTTTCCATTTCGTACAAATGTGAATTAGTTTAATTCTGAAATAATAAAACATTAAATTCACCTCATGTGAATTCGACTCCTCTTATTGTTACCAAGACTATTTTTCGTGGAATAACATTCAAATTACATTTTGCTTCTTCCTTAATGATTATATTCATTATGAAAAAAAAGCCCATGGACCATCTATCAATTCAATTCATTCAATTTAACAAACAATGGAGTGCTTGATCTTGAATTTCATTTCTTATTGATATTAATTGTTGAATTAAAAATTAGAAAGTGCCTCCCATCATTTCTCATTAGCAATGCTATTCTTTTGACTCCAAACAAACTTGTTGTCAACTTGATCATGAAATTAACACTTTTGGCGAAACAACCTAGTATATTGATTGAATCAAATAGGTATAAACACCATTAAAACTCTAAATCCATTTAAATCCATCAGTCAAAGGAGTCATTCATCATGGTTTCCATACCATACAAATGTGAACTAGTTTAATTCTGAAATAATAAAACATTCAATTCACCTCATGTGAATTAGGCTCCTCTTATTGTTACCAAGACTATTTTTCGTGGAATAACTTTCAAATTACATTTTGCTTCTTCCTTAATGATTATATTCATTACGAAGAAAATGGCCAATGGACCATCAATCAATTCAATTCATTGAATTTAACAAACAAAGGAGTGCTTGATCTTGAATTTCATTTGTTATTGATATTAATTGTGGAATTAAAAATTAGAAAGTGCCTCCCATCATTTCTCATTAGCAATGGTGTTCTTTTGACTCCAAACACACTTCTTGACATATTGATCACGAAATTAACACATGTGGCGAAACAACCTAGTATATTGATTGAATCAAACAATTATGAACACGATTAAATCTCTAAATCCATTTAAATACATCAGTCAAAGGTGTCATTCATCATGGTTTCCATTCCGTACAAATGCGAACTAGTTTAAGTCTGAAATAACAAGATATTCAATTCACCTCATGTGAATTCGGCTCCTCTTATTGTTACCAAGACTATTTTTCGTGCAATAACTTTCAAATTACATTTTTCTTATTCCTTAATGATTATATTCATTACGAAAAAAATGCCTATGGACCATCTATCAATTCAATTCATTGAATTTAACAAACAATGGAGTGCTTGATCTTGAATTTCATTTCTTATTGATATTAATTGTTGAATTCAAAATGAGAAAGTTCCTCCCATCATTTCTCATTAGCAATGCTGTTCTTTTGACTCCAAACATAGTTTTTCTAACCTTGATCCTGAAATTAACACATGTGGCTAAACAACCTAGTATATTCATTGAATCAAACAAGTATAAACAACATTAAAACTCTAAATCCATTTAAATCCATCAGTCAATGGAGTCATTCATCGTGGTTTCCATTCCGTACAAATGTGAACTAGTTTAAGTCTGAAATAATAAGATAGTGAATTCACCTCATGTGAATTCGGCTCCTCTTATTGTTACCAAGACTATTTTTCGTGGAATAACTTTCAAATTACATTTTGCTTCTTCCTTAATGATTATATTCATTATGAAAAAAATGCCCATGGACCATCAATCAATTCAATTCATTGAATTTAACAAACAATGGAGTGCTTGATCTTGAATTTCATTTCTTATTGATATTAATTGTTGAATTCAAAATGAGAAAGTTCCTCCCATCATTTCTCATTAGCAATGCTGTTCTTTTGACTCCAAACATAGTTTTTCTAACCTTGATCCTGAAATTAACACATGTGGCTAAACAACCTAGTATATTCATTGAATCAAACAAGTATAAACAGCATTAAAACTCTAAATCCATTTAAATCCATCAGTCAAAGGAGTCATTCATCGTGGTTTCCATTCCGTACAAATGTGAACTAGTTTAAGTCTGAAATAATAAGATAGTGAATTCACCTCATGTGAATTCGGCTCCTCTTATTGTTACCAAGACTATTTTTCGTGGAATAACTTTCAAATTACATTTTGCTTCTTCCTTAATGATTATATTCATTACGAAGAAAATGGCCAATGGACCATCAATCAATTCAATTCATTGAATTTAACAAACAAAGGAGTGCTTGATCTTGAATTTCATTTGTTATTGATATTAATTGTGGAATTAAAAATTAGAAAGTGCCTCCCATCATTTCTCATTAGCAATGGTGTTCTTTTGACTCCAAACACACTTCTTGACATATTGATCACGAAATTAACACATGTGGCGAAACAACCTAGTATATTGATTGAATCAAACAATTATGAACACGATTAAATCTCTAAATCCATTTAAATACATCAGTCAAAGGTGTCATTCATCATGGTTTCCATTCCGTACAAATGCGAACTAGTTTAAGTCTGAAATAACAAGATATTCAATTCACCTCATGTGAATTCGGCTCCTCTTATTGTTACCAAGACTATTTTTCGTGCAATAACTTTCAAATTACATTTTTCTTATTCCTTAATGATTATATTCATTACGAAAAAAATGCCTATGGACCATCTATCAATTCAATTCATTGAATTTAACAAACAATGGAGTGCTTGATCTTGAATTTCATTTCTTATTGATATTAATTGTTGAATTCAAAATGAGAAAGTTCCTCCCATCATTTCTCATTAGCAATGCTGTTCTTTTGACTCCAAACATAGTTTTTCTAACCTTGATCCTGAAATTAACACATGTGGCTAAACAACCTAGTATATTCATTGAATCAAACAAGTATAAACAACATTAAAACTCTAAATCCATTTAAATCCATCAGTCAATGGAGTCATTCATCGTGGTTTCCATTCCGTACAAATGTGAACTAGTTTAAGTCTGAAATAATAAGATAGTGAATTCACCTCATGTGAATTCGGCTCCTCTTATTGTTACCAAGACTATTTTTCGTGGAATAACTTTCAAATTACATTTTGCTTCTTCCTTAATGATTATATTCATTATGAAAAAAATGCCCATGGACCATCAATCAATTCAATTCATTGAATTTAACAAACAATGGAGTGCTTGATCTTGAATTTCATTTCTTATTGATATTAATTGTGGAATTAAAAATTAGAAAGTGCCTCCCATCATTTCTCATTAGCAATGCTATTCTTTTGACTCCAAACACAGTTTTTGTCACCTTGATCCTGAAATTCACACATGTGGCTAAACAACATAGTATATTCATTGAATCAAACAGGTATAAACACCATTAAAACTCTAAATCCATTTAAATCTATCAGTCAAAGGAGTCATTCATCATGGTTTCCATTTCGTACAAATGTGAATTAGTTTAATTCTGAAATAATAAAACATTAAATTCACCTCATGTGAATTCGGCTCCTCTTATTGTTACCAAGACTATTTTTCGTGCAATAACATTCAAATTACATTTTGCTTCTTCCTTAATGATTATATTCATTATGAAAAAAAAGCCCATGGACCATCTATCAATTCAATTCATTCAATTTAACAAACAATGGAGTGCTTGATCTTGAATTTCATTTCTTATTGATATTAATTGTTGAATTAAAAATTAGAAAGTGCCTCCCATCATTTCTCATTAGCAATGCTATTCTTTTGACTCCAAACACACTTGTTGTCAACTTGATCATGAAATTAACCCTTGTGGCGAAACAACCTAGTATATTGATTGAATCAAATAGGTATAAACAGCATTAAATCTCTAAATCCATTTAAATACATCAGTCAAAGGTGTCATTCATCATGGTTTCCATTCCGTACAAATGCGAACTAGTTTAGGTCTGAAATAATAAGATATTCAATTCACCTCATTTGAATTCGGCTCCTCTTATTGTTACCAAGACTATTTTTCGTGCAATAACTTTCAAATTACATTTTGCTTATTCCTTAATGATTATATTCATTATGAAAAAAAAGCCCATGGACCATCTACCGATTCAATTCATTGAATTTTGACAAACAATGGAGTGCTTGATCTTGAATTTCATTTCTTATTGATATTAATTGTTGAATTCAAAATGAGAAAGTTCCTCCCATCATTTCTCATTAGCAATGCTGTTCTTTTGACTCCAAACATAGTTTTTCTAACCTTGATCCTGAAATTAACACATGTGGCTAAACAACCTAGTATATTCATTGAGTCAAACAAGTATAAACAGCATTAAAACTCTAAATCCATTTAAATCCGTCGGTCAAAGGAGTCATTCATCATGGTTTCCATTCAGTACAAATGTGAACTAGTTTAAGTCTGAAATAATAAGATAGTCAATTCACCTCATGTGAATTTGGCTCCTCTTATTGTTACCAAGACTATTTTTCGTGGAATAACTTTCAAATTACATTTTGCTTCTTCATTAATGATTATATTCATTACGAAAAAAATGCCTATGGACCATCAATCAATTCAATTCATTGAATTTAACAAACAAAGGAGTGCTTGATCTTGAATTTCATTTGTTATTGATATTAATTGTGGAATTAAAAATTAGAAAGTGCCTCCCATCATTTCTCATTAGCAATGCTGTTCTTTTGACTCCAAACACAGTTTTTGTCACCTTGATCCTGAAATTAACACATGTGGCTAAACAACCTAGTATATTCATTGAATCAAACAAGTATAAACACCATTAAAACTCTAAATCCATTTAAATCCATCAGTCAAAGGAGTCATTCATCATGGTTTCCATTCCGTACAAATGTGAACTAGTTTAATTCTGAAATAATAAAACATTCAATTCACCTCATGTGAATTAGACTCCTCTTATTCTTACCAAGACTATTTTTCGTGGAATAAATTTCAAATTACATTTTGCTTCTTCCTTAATGATTATATTCATTAGGAAAAAAAAGCCCATGGACCATCTATCAATTCAATTCATTGAATTTAACAAACAATGGAGTGATTGATCTTGAATTTCATTTCTTATTGATATTAATTTTTGAATTCAAAATGAGAAAGTTCCTCCCATCATTTCTCATTAGCAATGCTGTTCTTTTGACTCCAAACATACTTTTTCTAACCTTGATCCTGAAATTAACACATGTGGCTAAACAACCTAGTATATTCATTGAGTCAAACAAGTATAAACAGCATTAAAACTCTAAATCCATTTAAATCCATCAGTCAAAGGAGTCATTCATCATGGTTTCCATTCCGTACAAATGTGAACTAGTTTAATTCTGAAATAATAAAACATTCAATTCACCTCATGTGAATTAGACTCCTCTTATTCTTACCAAGACTATTTTTCGTGGAATAAATTTCAAATTACATTTTGCTTCTTCCTTAATGATTATATTCATTAGGAAAAAAAAGCCCATGGACCATCTATCAATTCAATTCATTGAATTTAACAAACAATGGAGTGATTGATCTTGAATTTCATTTCTTATTGATATTAATTTTTGAATTCAAAATGAGAAAGTTCCTCCCATCATTTCTCATTAGCAATGCTGTTCTTTTGACTCCAAACATACTTTTTCTAACCTTGATCCTGAAATTAACACATGTGGCTAAACAACCTAGTATATTCATTGAATCAAACAAGTATAAACAGCATTAAAACTCTAAATCCATTTAAATCCATCAGTCAAAGGAGTCATTCATCATGGTTTCCATTCCGTACAAATGTGAAGTAGTTTAAGTCTGAAATAATAAGATAGTGAATTCACCTCATGTGAATTCGGCTCCTCTTATTCTTACCAAGACTATTTTTCGTGGAATAACTTTCAAATTACATTTTGCTTCTTCCTTAATTATTATATTCATTACGAAAAAAATGCCCATGGACCATCAATCAATTCAATTCATTGAATTTAACAAACAATGGAGTGCTTGATCTTGAATTTCATTTCTTATTGATATTAATTGTGGAATTAAAAATTAGAAAGTGCCTCCCATCATTTCTCATTAGCAATGCTGTTCTTTTGACTCCAAACACAGTTTTTGTCACCTTGATCCTGAAATTCATACATGTGGCTAAACAACATAGTATATTCATTGAATCAAACAGGTATAAACACAATTAAAACTCTAAATCCATTTAAATCTATCAGTCAAAGGACTTATTCATCATGGTTTCCATTTCGTACAAATGTGAATTAGTTTAATTCTGAAATAATAAAACATTAAATTCACCTCATGTGAATTCGGCTCCTTTTATTGTTATAAAGACTATTTTTCGTGCAATAACATTCAAATTACATTTTGCTTCTTCCTTAATGATTATATTCATTATGAAAATAAAGCCCATGGACCATCTATCAATTCAATTCATTCAATTTAACAAACAATGGAGTGCTTGATCTTGAATTTCATTTCTTATTGATATTAATTGTTGAATTAAAAATTAGAAAGTGCCTCCCATCATTTCTCATTAGCAATGCTATTCTTTTGACTCCAAACACACTTGTTGTCAACTTGATCATGAAATTAACCCTTGTGGCGAAACAACCTAGTATATTGATTGAATCAAATAGGTATAAACACCATTAAAACTCTAAATCCATTTAAATCAATCAGTCAAAGGAGTCATTCATCATGGTTTCCATTCCGTACAAATGTGAACTAGTTTAATTCTGAAATAATAAAACATTCAATTCACCTCATGTGAATTAGGCACCTCTTATTGTTACCAATACTATTTTTCGTAGAATAACTTTCAAATTACATTTTGCTTCTTCCTTAATGATTATATTCATTACGAAAAAAATGCCCAATGGACCATCAATCAATTCAATTCATTGAATTTCTCAAACAATGGAGTGCTTGATCTTGAATTTCATTTCTTATTGATATTAATTGTGGAATTAAAAATCAGAAAGTGCCTCCCATCATTTCTCATTAGCAATGCTGTTCTTTTGACTCCAAACACACTTCTTGACACATTGATCATGAAATTAACACATGTGGCGAAACAACCTAGTATATTCATTGAATCAAACAAGTATAAACAACATTAAAACTCTAAATCCATTTAAATCCATCAGTCAAAGGAGTCATTCATCGTGGTTTCCATTCCGTACAAATGTGAACTAGTTTAAGTCTGAAATAATAAGATAGTGAATTCACCTCATGTGAATTCGGCTCCTCTTATTGTTACCAAGACTATTTTTCGTGGAATAACTTTCAAATTACATTTTGCTTCTTCATTAATGATTATATTCATTACGAAAAAAATGCCTATGGACCATCAATCAATTCAATTCATTGAATTTAACAAACAAAGGAGTGCTTGATCTTGAATTTCATTTGTTATTGATATTAATTGTGGAATTAAAAATTAGAAAGTGCCTCCCATCATTTCTCATTAGCAATGCTGTTCTTTTGACTCCAAACACAGTTTTTGTCACCTTGATCCTGAAATTAACACATGTGGCTAAACAACCTAGTATATTCATTGAATCAAACAAGTATAAACACCATTAAAACTCTAAATCCATTTAAATCCATCAGTCAAAGGAGTCATTCATCATGGTTTCCATTCCGTACAAATGTGAACTAGTTTAATTCTGAAATAATAAAACATTCAATTCACCTCATGTGAATTAGACTCCTCTTATTCTTACCAAGACTATTTTTCGTGGAATAAATTTCAAATTACATTTTGCTTCTTCCTTAATGATTATATTCATTAGGAAAAAAAAGCCCATGGACCATCTATCAATTCAATTCATTGAATTTAACAAACAATGGAGTGATTGATCTTGAATTTCATTTCTTATTGATATTAATTTTTGAATTCAAAATGAGAAAGTTCCTCCCATCATTTCTCATTAGCAATGCTGTTCTTTTGACTCCAAACATACTTTTTCTAACCTTGATCCTGAAATTAACACATGTGGCTAAACAACCTAGTATATTCATTGAATCAAACAAGTATAAACAGCATTAAAACTCTAAATCCATTTAAATCCATCAGTCAAAGGAGTCATTCATCATGGTTTCCATTCCGTACAAATGTGAAGTAGTTTAAGTCTGAAATAATAAGATAGTGAATTCACCTCATGTGAATTCGGCTCCTCTTATTCTTACCAAGACTATTTTTCGTGGAATAACTTTCAAATTACATTTTGCTTCTTCCTTAATTATTATATTCATTACGAAAAAAATGCCCATGGACCATCAATCAATTCAATTCATTGAATTTAACAAACAATGGAGTGCTTGATCTTGAATTTCATTTCTTATTGATATTAATTGTGGAATTAAAAATTAGAAAGTGCCTCCCATCATTTCTCATTAGCAATGCTGTTCTTTTGACTCCAAACACAGTTTTTGTCACCTTGATCCTGAAATTCATACATGTGGCTAAACAACATAGTATATTCATTGAATCAAACAGGTATAAACACAATTAAAACTCTAAATCCATTTAAATCTATCAGTCAAAGGACTTATTCATCATGGTTTCCATTTCGTACAAATGTGAATTAGTTTAATTCTGAAATAATAAAACATTAAATTCACCTCATGTGAATTCGGCTCCTTTTATTGTTATAAAGACTATTTTTCGTGCAATAACATTCAAATTACATTTTGCTTCTTCCTTAATGATTATATTCATTATGAAAATAAAGCCCATGGACCATCTATCAATTCAATTCATTCAATTTAACAAACAATGGAGTGCTTGATCTTGAATTTCATTTCTTATTGATATTAATTGTTGAATTAAAAATTAGAAAGTGCCTCCCATCATTTCTCATTAGCAATGCTATTCTTTTGACTCCAAACACACTTGTTGTCAACTTGATCATGAAATTAACCCTTGTGGCGAAACAACCTAGTATATTGATTGAATCAAATAGGTATAAACACCATTAAAACTCTAAATCCATTTAAATCAATCAGTCAAAGGAGTCATTCATCATGGTTTCCATTCCGTACAAATGTGAACTAGTTTAATTCTGAAATAATAAAACATTCAATTCACCTCATGTGAATTAGGCACCTCTTATTGTTACCAATACTATTTTTCGTAGAATAACTTTCAAATTACATTTTGCTTCTTCCTTAATGATTATATTCATTACGAAAAAAATGCCCAATGGACCATCAATCAATTCAATTCATTGAATTTCTCAAACAATGGAGTGCTTGATCTTGAATTTCATTTCTTATTGATATTAATTGTGGAATTAAAAATCAGAAAGTGCCTCCCATCATTTCTCATTAGCAATGCTGTTCTTTTGACTCCAAACACACTTCTTGACACATTGATCATGAAATTAACACATGTGGCGAAACAACCTAGTATATTCATTGAATCAAACAAGTATAAACAACATTAAAACTCTAAATCCATTTAAATCCATCAGTCAAAGGAGTCATTCATCGTGGTTTCCATTCCGTACAAATGTGAACTAGTTTAAGTCTGAAATAATAAGATAGTGAATTCACCTCATGTGAATTCGGCTCCTCTTATTGTTACCAAGACTATTTTTCGTGGAATAACTTTCAAATTACATTTTGCTTCTTCCTTAATGATTATATTCATTATGAAAAAAATGCCCATGGACCATCAATCAATTCAATTCATTGAATTTAACAAACAATGGAGTGCTTGATCTTGAATTTCATTTGTTATTGATATTAATTGTGGAATTAAAAATTAGAAAGTGCCTCCCATCATTTCTCATTAGCAATGCTATTCTTTTGACTCCAAACACAGTTTTTGTCACCTTGATCCTGAAATTCACACATGTGGCTAAACAACATAGTATATTCATTGAATCAAACAGGTATAAACACAATTAAAACTCTAAATCCATTTAAATCTCTCAGTCAAAGGAGTCATTCATCATGGTTTCCATTTCGTACAAATGTGAATTAGTTTAATTCTGAAATAATAAAACATTAAATTCACCTCATGTGAATTCGGCTCCTCTTATTGTTATAAAGACTATTTTTCGTGCAATAACATTCAAATTACATTTTGCTTCTTCCTTAATGATTATATTCATTATGAAAATAAAGCCCATGGACCATCTATCAATTCAATTCATTCAATTTAACAAACAATGGAGTGCTTGATCTTGAATTTCATTTCTTATTGATATTAATTGTTGAATTAAAAATTAGAAAGTGCCTCCCATCATTTCTCATTAGCAATGCTATTCTTTTGACTCCAAACACACTTGTTGTCAACTTGATCATGAAATTAACCCTTGTGGCGAAACAACCTAGTATATTGATTGAATCAAATAGGTATAAACACCATTAAAACTCTAAATCCATTTAAATCAATCAGTCAAAGGAGTCATTCATCATGGTTTCCATTCCGTACAAATGTGAACTAGTTTAATTCTGAAATAATAAAACATTCAATTCACCGCATGTGAATTAGGCTCCTCTTATTGTTACCGAGACAATTTTTCGTGGAATAACGTTCAAATTACATTTTGCTTCTTCCTTAATGATTATATTCATTACGAAAAAAATGCCCAAGGACCATCTATCAATTCAATTCATTCAATTTAACAAACAATGGAGTGCTTGATCTTGAATTTCATTTCTTATTGGTATTAATTGCTGAATTCAAAATTAGAAAGTGCCTCCCATCATTTCTCATTAGCAATGCTGTTCTTTTGACTCCCAACACAGTTTTTGTCACCTTGATCCTGAAATTAACACATGTGGCTAAACAACCTAGTATATTCATTGAATCAAACAGGTATAAACACCATTAAAACTCTAAATCCATTTAAATCCATCAGTCAAAGGAGTCATTCATCATGATTTCCATTTCGTACAAATGTGAACTAGTTTAATTCTGAAATAATAAAACATTCAATTCACCTCATGCGAATTCGGCTCCTCTTATTGTTACCAAGACTATTTTTCGTCCAATAACTTTCAAATTACATTTTGCTTCTTCCTTAATGATTATATTCATTACGAAAAAAATGCCCATGGACCATCAATCAATTCAATTCATTGAATTTAACAAACAATGGAGTGCCTGATCTTGAATTTCATTTCTTATTGATATTAATTGTGGAATTAAAAATTAGAAAGTGCCTCCCATCATTTCTCATTAGCAATGCTGTTCTTTTGACTCCAAACACACTTCTTGACACATTGATCATGAAATTAACACATGTGGCGAAACAACCTAGTATATTGATTGAATCAAATAGGTATAAACACCATTAAAACTCTAAATCCATTTAAATCCATCAGTCAAAGGAGTCATTCATCATGGTTTCCATTCCGTACAAATGTGAACTAGTTTAATTCTGAAATAATAAAACATTCAATTCACCTCATGTGAATTAGGCTCCTCTTATTGTTACCAATACTATTTTTCGTAGAATAACTTTCAAATTACATTTTGCTTCTTCCTTAATGATTATATTCATTACGAAAAAAAAGCCCATGGACCATCTATCAATTCAATTCATTGAATTTAACAAACAAGGGAGTGCTTGATCTTGAATTTCATTTCTTATTGATATTAATTGTGGAATTAAAAATTAGAAAGTGCCTCCCATCATTTCTCATTAGCAATGCTGTTCTTTTGACTCCAAACACAGTTTTTGTCACCATGATCTAGAATTCACACATGTGGCTAAACAACATAGTATATTCATTGAATCAAACAGGTATAAACAACATTAAAACTCTAAATCCATTTAAATCTATCAGTCAAAGGAGTCATTCATCATGGTTTCCATTTCGTACAAATGTGAATTAGTTTAATTCTGAAATAATAAAACATTAAATTCACCTCATGTGAATTCGGCTCCTCTTATTGTTACCAAGACTATTTTTTGTGCAATAACATTCAAATTACATTTTTCTTCTTCCTTAATGATTATATTCATTATGAAAAAAATGCCCAATGGACCATCAATCAATTCAATTCATTGAATTTCTCAAACAATGGAGTGCTTGATCTTGAATTTCATTTCTTATTGATATTAATTGTGGAATTAAAAATTAGAAAGTGCCTCCCATCATTTCTCATTAGCAATGCTGTTCTTTTGACTCCAAACACACTTCTTGACACATTGATCATGAAATTAACACATGTGGCGAAACAACCTAGTATATTGATTGAATCAAACAATTATGAACACGATTAAATCTCTAAATCCATTTAAATCCATCAGTCAAAGGTGTCATTCATCATGGTTTCCATTCCGTACAAATGCGAACTAGTTTAAGTCTGAAATAACAAGATATTCAATTCACCTCATATGAATTCGGCTCCTCTTATTGTTACCAAGACTATTTTTCGTGCACTAACTTTCAAATTACATTTTGCTTATTCCTTAATGATTATATTCATTATGAAAAAAAATCCCATGGACCATCTACCAATTCAATTCATTGAATTTAACAAACAATGGAGTGCTTGATCTTGAATTTGATTTCTTATTGATATTAATTGTTGAATTCAAAATTAGAAAGTTCCTCCCATCATTTCTCATTATCAATGCTGTTCTTTTGACACCAAACACAGTTTTTCTAAACTTGATCCTGAAATTAACACATGTCGCTAAACAACCTAGTATATTCATTGAATCAAAAAAGTATAAACACCATTAAAACTCTAAATCCATTTAAATCCATCAGTCAAAGGAGCCATTCATCATGGTTTCCATTCCATACAAATGTGAACTAGTTTAATTCTGAAAAAATAACACATTCAATTCTCCTCATGTGAATTAGGCTCCTCTTATTGTTACCAAGACTATTTGTCATGGAATAACGTTCAAAGTACATTTTGCTTCTTCCTTAATGATTATATTCATTACGAAAAAAATGCCCAAGGACCATCTATCAATTCAATTCATTCAATTTAACAAACAATGGAGTGCTTGATCTTGAATTTCATTTCTTATTGATATTAATTGCTGAATTCAAAATTAGAAAGTGCCTCCCATCATTTCTCATTAGCAATGCTGTTCTTTTGACTCCCAACACAGTTTTTGTCACCTTGATCCTGAAATTAACACATGTGGCTAAACAACCTAGTATATTCATTGAATCAAACAGGTATAAACACCATTAAAACTCTAAATCCATTTAAATCCATCAGTCAAAGGAGTCATTCATCATGGTTTCCATTTCGTACAAATGTGAACTAGTTTAATTCTGAAATAATAAAACATTCAATTCACCTCATGCGAATTCGGCTCCTCTTATTGTTACCAAGACTATTTTTCGTCCAATAACTTTCAAATTACATTTTGCTTCTTCCTTAATGATTATATTCATTACGAAAAAAATGCCCATGGACCATCAATCAATTCAATTCATTGAATTTAACAAACAATGGAGTGCCTGATCTTGAATTTCATTTCTTATTGATATTAATTGTGGAATTAAAAATTAGAAAGTGCCTCCCATCATTTCTCATTAGCAATGCTGTTCTTTTGACTCCAAACACACTTCTTGACACATTGATCATGAAATTAACACATGTGGCGACACAACCTAGTATATTGATTGAATCAAACAATTATGAACACGATTAATTCTCTAAGTCCATTTAAATCCATCAGTCAAAGGTGTCATTCATCATGGTTTCCATTACGTACAAATGCGAACTAGTTTAAGTCTGAAATAATAAGATATTCAATTCACCTCATGTGAATTCGGCTCCTCTTATTGTTACCAAGACTATTTTTCGTGCAATAACTTTCAAATTACATTTTGCTTATTCCTTAATGATTATATTCATTATGAAAAAAAAGCCCATGGACCATCTACCAATTCAATTCATTGAATTTAACAAACAATGGAGTGCTTGATCTTGAATTTGATTTCTTATTGATATTAATTGTTGAATTCAAAATTAGAAAGTTCCTCCCATCATTTCTCATTAGCAATGCTGTTCTTTTGACTCCAAACATAGTTTATCTAACCTTGATCCTGATATTAACACATGTCGCTAAACAACCTAGTATATTCATTGAATCAAACAAGTATAAACACCATTAAAACTCTAAATCCATTTAAATCCATTAGTCAAAGGAGTCATTCATCGTGGTTTCCATTCCGTACAAATGTGAACTAGTTTAGGTCTGAAATAATGAGACATTCAATTCACCTCATGTGAATTCGGCTCCTCTTATTGTCACCAAGACTATTTTTCGTGCAATAACATTCAAATTACATTTTGCTTCTTCCTTAATGATTCTATTCATTACGAAAAAAATGCCCATGGACCATCTATCAATTCAATTCATTGAATTTAACAAACAAGGGAGTGCTTGATCTTGAATTTCATTTCTTATTGATATTAATTGTGGAATTAAAAATTAGAAAGTGCCTCCCATCATTTCTCATTAGCAATGCTGTTCTTTTGACTCCAAACACAGTTTTTGTCACCATGATCTAGAATTCACACATGTGGCTAAACAACATAGTATATTCATTGAATCAAACAGGTATAAACAACATTAAAACTCTAAATCCATTTAAATCTATCAGTCAAAGGAGTCATTCATCATGGTTTCCATTTCGTACAAATGTGAATTAGTTTAATTCTGAAATAATAAAACATTAAATTCACCTCATGTGAATTCGGCTCCTCTTATTGTTACCAAGACTATTTTTTGTGCAATAACATTCAAATTACATTTTTCTTCTTCCTTAATGATTATATTCATTATGAAAAAAAAGCCCATGGACCATTTATCAATTCAATTCATTCAATTTAACAAACAATGGAGTGCTTGATCTTGAATTTCATTTCTTATTGATATTAATTATTGAATTAAAAATTAGAAAGTGCCTCCCATCATTTCTCATTATCAATGCTGTTCTTTTGACTCCAAACACACTTGTTGTAAACTTGATCATGAAATTAACACTTTTGGCAAAACAACCTAGTATATTGATTGAATCAAATAGGTATAAACACCATTAAAACTCTAAATCCATTTAAATCCATCAGTCAAAGGAGTCATTCATCATGGTTTCCATTCCGTACAAATGTGAACTAGTTTAATTCTGAAATAATAAAACATTCAATTCGCCTCATGTAAATTAGGCTCCTCTTATTGTTACCAAGACTATTTTTCGTGGAATAACTTTCAAATTACATTTTGCTTCTTCCTTAATGATTATATTCATTACGTAAAAAATGCCCATGGACCATCAATCAATTCAATTCATTGAATTTAACAAACAATGGAGTGCTTGATCTTGAATTTCATTTCTTATTGATATTAATTGTGCAATTAAAAATTAGAAAGTGCCTCCCATCATTTCTCATTAGCAATGTTGTTCTTTTGATTCCAAACACAGTTTTTGTCACCTTGATCCTGAAATTAACACATGTGGCTAAACAACCTAGTATATTCATTGAATCAAACAGGTATAAACGCCATTAAAACTCTAAATCCATTTAAATCCATCAGTCAAAGGAGTCATTCATCATGGTTTCCATTCCGTACAAATGTGAACTAGTTTAATTCTGAAATAATAAAACATTCAATTCACCTCATGTGAATTAGACTCCTCTTATTCTTACCAAGACTATTTTTCGTGGAATAAATTTCAAATTACATTTTGCTTCTTCCTTAATGAATATATTCATTAGGAAAAAAAAGCCCATGGACCATATTCAATTCATTGAATTTAACAAACAATGGAGTGCTTGATCTTGAATTTCATTTCTTATTGATATTAATTTTTGAATTGAAAATTAGAAAGTTCCTCCCATCATTTCTCATTAGCAATGCAGTTCTTTTGACTCCAAACATAGTTTTTCTAACCTTGATCCTGAAATTAACACATGTGGCTAAACAACCTCGTATATTCATTGAATCAAACAAGTATAAACAGCATTAAAACTCTAAATCCATTTAAATCCATCAGTCAAAGGAGTCATTCATCATGGTTTCCATTCCGTACAAATGTGAACTAGTTTAAGTCTGAAATAATAAGATAGTCAATTCACCTCATGTGAATTCGGCTCCTCTTATTGTTACCAAGACTATTTTTTGTAGAAAAACATTCAAATTAAATTTTGCTTCTTCCTTAATGATTCTATTCATTATGAAAAAAATGCCCATGGACCATCAATCAATTCAATTCATTGAATTTAACAAACAATGGAGTGCATGATCTTGAATTTCATTTCTTATTCATATTAATTATTGAATTCAAAATTAGAAAGTTCCTCCCATCATTTCTCATTAGGAATGCTGTTCTTTTGACTCCAAACATACTTTTTCTAACCTTGATCCTGAAATTAACACATGTCGCTAAACAACCTAGTATATTCATTGAATCAAACAAGTATAAACACCATGAAAACTCTAAATCCATTTAAATCCATCAGTCAAAGGAGTCATTCATCGTGGTTTCCATTCCGTACAAATGTGAACTAGTTTAAGTCTGAAATAATATGATATTCAATTCACCTCATGTGAATTCGGCTCCTCTTATTGTCACCAACACTATTTTTGCAATAACATTCAAATTACATTTTGCTTTTAATGATTATATTCATTTTGAAAAAAAAGCCCGTGGACCATCTATCAATTCAATTCATTCAATTTCACAAACAATGGAGTGCTTGATCTTGAATTTCATTTCTTATTGATATTAATTGTTGAATTAAAAATTAGAAAGTGCCTCCCATCATTTCTCATTAGCAATGCTGTTCTTTTGACTCCAAACACACTACTTGACGCATTGATCATGAAATTAACACATGTGGCGAAACAACCTAGTATATTGATTAAATCAAACAATTATGAACACGATTAAATCTCTAAATCCATTTAAATCCATCAGTCAAAAGAGTCATTCATCCTGGTTTCCATTCCGTCCAAATGTGAACTAGTTTAAGTCTGAAATAATAAGACATTCACTTCACCTCATGTGGATTCGGCTCCTCTTATTGTTACCAAGACTATTTTTCGTGCAATAACATTCAAATTACATTTTGCTTCTTCCTTAATGACTCTATTCATTATGAAAAAAATGCCCATGGGCCATCTATCAATTCAATTCATTCAATTTAACAAACAATGGAGTGCTTGATATTGAATTTCATTTGTTATTGATATTAATTGTTGAATTCAAAATTAGAAAGTGCCTCCCATCATTTCTCATTAGCAATGTTGTTCTTTTGACTCCAAACACACTTGTTGTCACCTTGATCATTAAATTAACACATGTGGTGAAACAACCTAGTATATTGTTTGAATCAAACAGGTATAAACACCATTAAAACTCTATATCCATTTAAATCCATCAGTCAAAGGAGTCATTCATCAAGGTATGCATTCCATGCAAATGTGAACTAGTTTAAGTCTGAAATAATAAGACATTCTATTCATCTTATGTGAATTATGCTCCTCTTATTGTTACCAAGACTATTTGTCATGCAATAACTGTCAAATTACATTTTGCTTCTTCCTTAATGATTATATTCATTACCATCAATCAATTCAATTCATTGAATTTAACAAAGAATGGAGTGCTTGATCTTGAATTTCATTTCTTATTGATATTAATTGTTGAATTCAAAATTAGAAAGTTCCTCCCATCATTTCTCATTAGCAATGCTGTTCTTTTGACTCCAAACATAGTTTTTCTAACCTTGATCCTGAAATTAACATATGTGGCTAAAAAACCTAGCATATTCATTGAATCAAACAAGTATATAAACACCATTAAAACTCTAAATCTATTTTTAAATTCATCAGTCAAAGGAGTCATTCATCATGGTTTCCATTCCGTACAAATGTGAACTAGTTTAAGTCTGAAATAATAAGACATTCAATTCACCTCATGTGAATTCAGCTCCTCTTATTGTTACCAAGACTATTTTTCGTGCAATAACTTTGAAATTACATTTTGCTACTTCCTTAATGACACTATTCATTATGAAAAAAATGCCCATGGACCATCTATCAATTCAATTCATTCAATTTAACAAACAATGGAGTGCTTGATATTGAATTTCATTTGTTATTGATATTAATTGTTGAATTCAAAATTAGAAAGTGCCTCCCATCATTTCTCATTAGCAATGCTGTTCTTTTGACTCCAAACATAGTTTTTCTAACCTTGATCCTGAAATTAACACATGTCGCTAAACAACCTAGTATATTCATTGAATCAAACAAGTATAAACAGCATTTAAAACTCTAAATCCATTTTTAAATCCATCAGTCAAAGGAGTCATTCATCATGGTTTCCATTCTGTACAAATGTGAACTAGTTTAAGTCTGAAATAATAAGATAGACAATTCACCTCATGTGAATTCGGCTCCTCTTATTGTTACCAAGACTATTTTTTGAACAATAACATTCAAATTAAATTTTGCTTCTTCCTTAATGATTCTATTCATTATGAAAAAAATGCCCATGGACCATCTATCAATTCAATTCATTGAATTTAACAAACAATGGAGTGCTTGATCTTGAATTTCATTTCTTATTGATATTAATTGTTGAATTCAAAATTAGAAAGTTCCTCCCATCATTTCTCATTAGCAATGCTGTTCTTTTGACTCCAAACATAGTTTTTCTAACCTTGATCCTGAAATTAACACATGTGGCTAAACAACCTAGTATATTCATTGAATCAAACAAGTATAAACAGCATTAAAACTCTAAATCCATTTAAATCCATCAGTCAAAGGAGTCATTCATCATGGTTTCCATTCCGTACAAATGTGAACTAGTTTAAGTCTGAAATAATAAGACATTCAATTCACCTCATGTGAATTGAGCTCCTCTTATTGTTACCAAGACTATTTTTCGTGCAATAACTTTCAAATTACATTTTGCTACTTCCTTAATGACTCTATTCATTATGAAAAAAATGCCCATGGACCATCTATCAATTCAATTCATTCAATTTAACAAACAATGGAGTGCTTGATATTGAATTTCATTTGTTATTGATATTAATTGTTGAATTCAAAATTAGAAAGTGCCTCCCATCATTTCTCATTAGCAATGCTGTTCTTTTGACTCCAAACATAGTTTTTCTAACCTTGATCTTGAAATTAACACATGTCGCTAAACAACCTAGTATATTCATTGAATCAAACAAGTATAAATAGCATTAAAACTCTAAATCCATTTAAATCCATCAGTCAAAGGAGTCATTCATCATGGTTTCCATTCTGTACAAATGTGAACTAGTTTAAGTCTGAAATAATAAGATAGTCAATTCACCTCATGTGAATTCGGCTCCTCTTATTGTTACCAAGACTATTTTTTGTACAATAACATTCAAATTAAATTTTACTTCTTCCTTAATGATTCTATTCATTATGAAAAAAATGCCCATGGACCATCTATCAATTCAATTCATTGAATTTAACAAACAATGGAGTGCTTGATCTTGAATTTCATTTCTTATTGATATTAATTGTTGAATTCAAAATTAGAAAGTTCCTCCCATCATTTCTCATTAGCAATGCTGTTCTTTTGACTCCAAACATAGTTTTTCTAACCTTGATCCTGAAATTAACACATGTGGCTAAACAACCTAGTATATTCATTGAATCAAACAAGTATAAACACCATTAAAACTCTAAATCCATTTAAATCCATCAGTCAAAGGAGTCATTCATCATGGTTTCCATTCCGTACAAATGTGAACGAGTTTAAGTCTGAAATAATAAGATATTCAATTCACCTCATGTGAATTCGGCACCTCTTATTGTCACCAAGACTATTTTTCGTGCAATAACATTCAAATTACATTTTGCTTCTTCCTTAATGATTATATTCATTTTGAAAAAAAAGCCCGTGGACCATCTATCAATTCAATTCATTCAATTTAACAAACAATGGACTGCTTGATCTTGAATTTCATTTCTTATTGATATTAATTGTTGAATTAAAAATTAGAAAGTGCCTCCCATCATTTCTCATTAGCAATGCTGTTCTTTTGACTCCAAACACACTACTTGACGCATTGATCATGAAATTAACACACATGTGGCGAAACAACCTAGTATATTGATTAAATCAAACAATTATGAACACAATTAAATCTCTAAATCCATTAAAAATCCATCAGTCAAAGGAGTCATTCATCCTGGTTTCCATTCCGTCCAAATGTGAACTAGTTTAAGTTTGAAATGATAAGACATTCACTTCACCTCATGTGGATTCGGCTCCTCTTATTATTACCAAGACTATTTTTCGTGCAATAACATTCAAATGACATTTTGCTTCTTCCTTAATGACTCTATTCATTAGGAAAAAAATGCCCATGGACCATCTATCAATTCAATTCATTCAATTTAACAAACAATGGAGTGCTTGATCTTGAATTTCATTTGTTATTGATATTAATTGTTGAATTCAAAATTAGAAAGTGCCTCCCATCATTTCTCATTAGCAATGCTGTTCTTTTGACTCCAAACACACTTGTTGTCACCTTGATCATTAAATTAACACATGTGGCTAAACAACCTAGTATATTCATTGAATCAAACAAGTATAAACAGCATTAAAACTCTAAATCCATTTAAATCCATCAGTCAAAGGAGTCATTCATCATGGTTTCCATTCCGTACAAATGTGAAATAGTTTAAGTCTGAAATAATAAGATAGTCAATTCACCTCATGTGAATTCGGCTCCTCTTATTGTTACCAAGACTATTTTTTGTACAATAACATTCAAATTAAATTTTGCTTCTTCCTTAATGATTCTATTCATTATGAAAAAAAAAATGCCCATGGACCATCTATCAATTCAATTCATTGAATTTAACAAACAATGGAGTGCTTGATCTTGAATTTCATTTCTTATTGATATTAATTGTTGAATTCAAAATTAGAAAGTTCCTCCCATCATTTCTCATTAGCAATGCTGTTCTTTTGACTCCAAACATAGTTTTTCTAACCTTGATCCTGAAATTAACACATGTCGCTAAACAACCTAGTATATTCATTGAATCAAACAAGTATAAACACCATTAAAACTTTAAATCCATTTAAATCCATCAGTCAAAGGAGTCATTCATCATGGTTTCCATTCCGTACAAATGTGAACTAGTTTAAGTCTGAAATAATAAGATATTCAATTCACCTCATGTGAATTCGGCACCTCTTATTGTCACCAAGACTATTTTTCGTGCAATAACATTCAAATTACATTTTGCTTCTTCCTTAATGATTATATTCATTGTGAAAAAAAAGCCCGTGGACCATCTATCAATTCAATTCATTCAATTTAACAAACAATGGACTGCTTGATCTTGAATTTCATTTCTTATTGATATTAATTGTTGAATTAAAAATTAGAAAGTGCCTCCCATCATTTCTCATTAGCAATGCTGTTCTTTTGACTCCAAACACACTACTTGACGCATTGATCATGAAATTAACACATGTGGCGAAACAACCTAGTATATTGATTAAAAATCAAACAATTATGAACACAATTAAATCTCTCTAAATCCATTAAAATCCATTAGTCAAAGGAGTCATTCATCTTGGTTTCCATTCCGTCCAAATGTGAACTAGTTTAAGTTTGAAATAATAAGACATTCACTTCACCTCATGTGGATTCGGCTCCTCTTATTATTACCAAGACTATTTTTTCGTGCAATAACATTCAAATGACATTTTGCTTCTTCCTTAATGATTCTATTCATTAGGAAAAAAAAATGCCCATGGACCATCTATCAATTCAATTCATTCAATTTAACAAACAATGGAGTGCTTGATCTTGAATTTCATTTGTTATTGATATTAATTGTTGAATTCAAAATTAGAAAGTGCCTCCCATCATTTCTCATTTGCAATGCTGTTCTTTTGACTCCAAACACACTTGTTGTCACCTTGATCATTAAATTAACACATGTGGCTAAACAACCTAGTATATTCATTGAATCAAACAAGTATAAACAGTATTAAAACTCTAAATCCATTTTAAATCCATCAGTCAAAGGAGTCATTCATCATGGTTTCCATTCCGTACAAATGTGAACTAGTTTAAGTCTGAAATAATAAGATAGTCAATTCACCTCATGTGAATTCGGCTCCTCTTATTGTTACCAAGACTATTTTTTGTACAATAACATTCAAATTAAATTTTGCTTCTTCCTTAATGATTCTATTCATTATGAAAAAAATGCCCATGCACCATCTATCAATTCAATTCATTGAATTTAACAAACAATGGAGTGCTTGATCTTGAATTTCATTTCTTATTGATATTAATTGTTGAATTCAAAATTAGAAAGTTCCTCCCATTATTTCTCATTAGCAATGCTATTCTTTTGACTCCAAACATAGTTTTTTCTAACCTTGATCCTGAAATTAACACATGTCACTAAACAACCTAGTATATTCATTCAATCAAACAAGTATAAACACCATTAAAACTCTAAATCCATTTAAATCCATCAGTCAAAGGAGTCATTCATCGTGGTTTCCATTCCGTACAAATGTGAACTAGTTTAAGTCTGAAATAATAAAACATTCAATTCACCTCATGTGAATTAGGCTCCTCTTATTCTTACCAAGACTATTTTTCATGGAATAACTTTCAAATTACATTTTGCTTCTTCCTTAATGATTATATTCATTAGGAAAAAAAAGCCCATGGACCATTTATCAATTCAATTCATTGAATTTAACAAACAATGGAGTGCTTGATCTTGAATTTCATTTCTTATTGATATTAATTGTTGAATTCAAAATTAGAAAGTTCCTCCCATCATTTCTCATTAGCAATGCTGTTCTTTTGACTCCAAACATAGTTTTTCTAACCTTGATCCTGAAATTAACACATGTGGCTAAACAACCTAGTATATTCATTGAATCAAACAAGTATAAACAGCATTTAAAACTCTAAATCCATTTAAATCCATCAGTCAAAGGAGTCATTCATCATGGTTTCCATTCCGTACAAATGTGAACTAGTTTAAGTCTGAAATAATAAGATAGTCCATTCAGCTAATGTGAATTCGGCTCCTCTTATTGTTACCAAGACTATTTTTTGTACAATAACATTCAAATGAAATTTTGCTTCTTCCTTAATGATTCTATTCATTATAAAAAAAAAAGCCCATGCACCATCTATCAAATCAATTCATTGAATTTAACAAACAATGGAGTGCTTGATCTTGAATTTCATTTCTTATTGATATTAATTGTTGAATTCAAAATTAGAAAGTTCCTCCCATCATTTCTCATTAGCAATGCTGTTCTTTTGACTCCAAACATAGTTTTTTCTAACCTTGATCCTTAAATTAACACATGTCGCTAAACAACCTAGTATATTCATTGAATCAAACAAGTATAAATAGCATTAAAACTCTAAATCCATTTAAATCCATCAGTCAAAGGAGTCATTCATCGTGGTTTTCCATTCCGTACAAATGTGAACTAGTTTATGTCTGAAATAATATGATATTCAATTCACCTCATGTGAATTCGGCTCCTCTCATTGTCACCAAGACTATTTTTGCAATAACATTCAAATTACATTTTGCTTTTAATGATTATATTCATTTTGAAAAAAAAGCCCGTGGACCATCTATCAATTCAATTCATTCAATTTAACAAACAATGGAGTGCTTGATCTTGAATTTCATTTCTTATTGATATTAATTGTGGAATTAAAAATTAGAAAGTGCCTCCCATCATTTCTCATTAGCAATGCTGTTCTTTTGACTCCAAAACACACTTGTTGTCACCTTGATCATTAAATTAACACATGTGGTGAAACAACCTAGTATATTGTTTGAATCAAACAGGTATAAACACCATTAAAACTCTCTATATCCATTTAAATCCATCAGTCAAAGGAGTCATTCATCAAGGTATGCATTCCATGCAAATGTGAACTAGTTTAAGTCTGAAATAATAAGACATTCTATTCATCTTATGTGAATTATGCTCCTCTTATTGTTACCAAGACTATTTGTCATGCAATAACTTTCAAATTACATTTTGCTTCTTCCTTAATGATTATATTCATTACCATCACCATCATCAATTCAATTCATTGAATTTAACAAACAATGGAGTGCTTGATCTTGAATTTCATTTCTTATTGATATTAATTGTTGAATTCAAAATTAGAAAGTTCCTCCCATCATTTCTCATTAGCAATGCTGTTCTTTTGACTCCAAACAACCTGGTATATTCATTGAATCAAACAAGTATAAACAGCATTAAAACTCTAAATCCATTTAAATCCATCAGTCAACGGAGTCATTCATCATGGTTTCCATTCCGTACAAATGTGAACTAGTTTAAGTCTGAAATAATAAGATAGTCAATTCACCTCATGTGAATTCGGCTCCTCTTATTGTTACCAAGACTATTTTTTGTACAATAACATTCAAATTAAATTTTGCTTCTTCCTTAATGATTCTATTCATTATGAAAAAAATGCCCATGGACCATCTATCAATTCAATTCATTGAATTTAACAAACAATGGAGTGCTTGATCTTGAATTTCATTTCTTATTGATATTAATTGTTGAATTCAAAATTAGAAAGTTCCTCCCATCATTTCTCATTAGCAATGCTGTTCTTTTGACTCCAAACATAGTTTTTCTAACCTTGATCCTGAAATTAACACATGTCGCTAAACAACCTAGTATATTCATTGAATCAAACAAGTATAAACACCATTAAAACTTTAAATCCATTTAAATCCATCAGTCAAAGGAGTCATTCATCATGGTTTCCATTCCGTCCAAATGTGAACTAGTTTAAGTCTGAAATAATAAGACATTCACTTCACCTCATGTGGATTCGGCTCCTCTTATTGTTACCAAGACTATTTTTCGTGCAATAACATTCAAATTACATTTTGCTTCTTCCTTAATGACTCTATTCATTATGAAAAAAATGCCCATGGGCCATCTATCAATTCAATTCATTCAATTTAACAAACAATGGAGTGCTTGATATTGAATTTCATTTGTTATTGATATTAATTGTTGAATTCAAAATTAGAAAGTGCCTCCCATCATTTCTCATTAGCAATGTTGTTCTTTTGACTCCAAACACACTTGTTGTCACCTTGATCATTAAATTAACACATGTGGTGAAACAACCTAGTATATTGATTGAATCAAACAGGTATAAAAACACCATTAAAAACTCTAAATCCATTTAAATCCATCAATCAAAGGAGTCATTCATCAAGTCATTCATCAATGGTTGCATTCCATGCAAATGTGAACTAGTTTAAGTTTCTGAAATAATAAGACATTCTATTCACCTTATGTGAATTATGCTCCTCTTATTGTTACCAAGACTATTTTTTCGTGCAATAACTTTCAAATTACATTTTGCTTCTTCCTTAATGATTATATTCATTACGAAAAAAAATGCCCATGGACCATCAATCAATTCAATTCATTGAATTTAACAAACAATGGAGTGCTTGATCTTGAATTTCATTTCTTATTGATATTAATTGTTGAATTCAAAATTAGAAAGTGCCTCCCATCATTTCTCATTAGCAATGCTGTTCTTTTGACTCCAAACATAGTTTTTTTGACACCTTGATCATGAAATTAACACATGTGGCTAAACAACCTAGTATATTCATTAAATCAAACAAGTATAAACACCATTAAAACTCTAAATCTATTTAAATTCATCAGTCAAAGGAGTCATTCATCATGGTTTCCATTCCGTACAAATGTGAACTAGTTTAAGTCTGAAATAATAAGACATTCAATTCACCTCATGTGAATTCAGCTCCTCTTATTGTTACCAAGACTATTTTTCGTGCAATAACTTTGAAATTACATTTTGCTACTTCCTTAATGACACTATTCATTATGAAAAAAATGCCCATGGACCATCTATCAATTCAATTCATTCAATTTAACAAACAATGGAGTGCTTGATATTGAATTTCATTTGTTATTGATATTAATTGTTGAATTCAAAAATTAGAAAGTGCCTCCCATCATTTCTCATTAGCAATGCTGTTCTTTTGACTCCAAACATACTTTTGTCACCTTGATCATGAAATTAACACATGTGGCGCTAAACAACCTAGTATATTCATTGAATCAAACAAGTATAAACAGCATTAAAACTCTAAAATCCATTTAAATCCATCAGTCAAAGGAGTCATTCATCATGGTTTCCATTCTGTACAAATGTGAACTAGTTTAAGTCTGAAATAATAAGATATTTCAATTCACCTCATGTGAATTCGGCTCCTCTTATTGTTAACCAAGACTATTTTTTTGTACAATAACATTCAAATTAAATTTTGCTTCTTCCTTAATGATTCTATTCATTATGAAAAAAAATGCCCATGGACCATCTATCAATTCAATTCATTGAATTTAACAAACAATGGAGTGCTTTGATCTTGAATTTCATTTCTTATTGATATTAATTGTTGAATTCAAAATTAGAAAGTTCCTCCCATCATTTCTCATTTAGCAATGCTGTTCTTTTGACTCCCAAACATAGTTTTTCTAACCTTGATCCTGAAAATTAACACATGTCACTAAACAACCTAGTATATTCATTGAATCAAACAAGTAATAAACACCATTAAAACTCTAAATCCATTTAAATCCATCAGTCAAAGGAGTCATTCATCATGGTTTCCATTCCGTACAAATGTGAACTAGTTTAAGTCTGAAATAATAAGACATTCAATTCATCCTCATGTGAATTGAGCCCCTCTTATTGTTACCAAGACTATTTTTCGTGGAATAACTTTCAAATTACATTTTGCTTCTTCCTTAATGATTATATTCATTATGAAAAAAAAGCCCATGGACCATCTATCAATTCAATTCATTCAATTTAACAAACAATGGAGTGCTTGATCTTGAATTTCATTTGTTATTGATATTAATTGTTGAATTCAAAATTAGAAAGTGCCTCCCATCATTTCTCATTAGCAATGCTGTTCTTTTGACTCCAAACATAGTTTTTTCTAACCTTGATCTTGAAAATTAACACATGTCGCTAAACAACCTAGTATATTCATTGAATCAAACAAGTATATAAAACAGCATTAAAACTCTAAATCCATTTAAATCCATCAGTCAAAGGAGTCATTCATCATGGTTTCCATTCCGTACAAATGTGAACTAGTTTAAGTCTGAAATAATAAGATAGTCCAATTCACCTCATGTGAATTCGGCTCCTCTTATTGTTACCAAGACTATTTTTTGTACAATAACATTCAAATTAAATTTTTACTTCTTCCTTAATGATTCTATTCATTATGAAAAAAAAGCCCATGGACCATCTATCAATTCAATTCATTGAATTTAACAAACAATGGAGTGCTTGATCTTGAATTTCATTTTTTCTTATTGATATTAATTGTTGAATTCAAAATTAGAAAGTTCCTCCCATCATTTCTCATTAGCAATGCTGTTCTTTTTGACTCCAAACATAGTTTTTCTAACCTTGATCCTTAAATTAACACATGTCGCTAAACAACCTAGTATATTCATTGAATCAAACAAGTATAAACACCATTAAAACTCTAAATCCATTTAAATCCATCAGTCAAAGGAGTCATTCATCATGGTTTCCATTCCGTACAAATGTGAACTAGTTTAAGTCTGAAATAATAAGATATTCAATTCACCTCATGTGAATTCGGCACCCTCTTATTGTCACCAAGACTATTTTTTCGTGCAATAACATTCAAATTACATTTTGCTTCTTCCTTAATGATTATATTCATTTTGAAAAAAAAGCCCGTGAGGACCATCTATCAATTCAATTCATTCAATTTAACAAACAATGGACTTCTGCTTGATCTTGGAATTTCATTTCTTATTGATATTAATTGTTGAATTAAAAAATTAGAAAGTGCCTCCCATCATTTCCTCATTAGCAATGCTGTTCTTTTGACTCCAAACACACTACTTGACGCATTGATCATGAAATTAACACATGTGGCGAAACAACCTAGTATATTGATTAAATCAAACAATTATTGAACACAATTAAATCTCTAAATCCATTAAAATCCATCAGTCAAAGGAGTCATTCATCCTGGTTTCCATTCCGTCCAAATGTGAACTAGTTTAAGTTTGAAATGATAAGACAGACTCACTTCACCTCATGTGGATTTCGGCTCCTCTATATATTACCAAGACTATATTTTCGTGCAATAACATTCAAATGACATTTTGCTTCTTCCTTAATGACTCTATTCATTAGGAAAAAAAATGCCATGGACCATCAATCAATTCAATTCATTCAATTTAACAAACAATGGAGTTGCTTGATCTTGAATTTCATTTGTTATTGATATTAATTGTTGAATTCAAAATTAGAAAAGTGCCTCCATCAATTTCTCCATTAGCAATGCTGTTCTTTTGACTCCAAACACACACACTTGTTGTCACCTGTTGATCATTAAATTAACACATGTGGCTAAAACAACCTAGTATATTCATTGAATCAAACAAGTATAAACAGCATTAAAACTCTAAATCCATTTAAATCCATCAGTCAAAGGAGTCATGTCATCATGGTTTCCATTCCGTACAAATGTGAAATAGTTTAAGTCTGAAATAATAAGA